>CBMN011746683.1:0-11466 GCA_000582825.1 Hordeum pubiflorum | reverse complement strand
AGTCCCGGTTCGTAACAAGACCGGGACTAATGCAATATTCTGGCCCGTTTCAAAGCCTTGTTTTCTACTAGTGTATAGTGTTATAGGACCGAGTTCTTTCGGCTTTTAATTCTGGTAATCCAATTCATAGCTTTGGCGCTTTGCTTTTTTTTTGCATGGTTAACTAACAATAAGGACATTGATATCTATGAATACATGAACAAAACAAATCGGTGGTGTGGTCCAGCTGCTGTAATTTTGTAGTAGCTGCTAGGTCATGCTACCGCCGCTAATGTATTAATGTGATGTTTGTGCAAATGTCGTGCTACGGTCGATGTTGCGTACATGTGATTATACATGTGGATGTGTTAATGTGTGTCCAGTTCTACGAGTGTCTAAAAAGCTTAAAATTCTGTCAAAAAAACTCGGTGTACATATTTGTAGATGTGAAAAATTCTCACTAAATGTGTGGTAATATAATTAGTGCGACATATTATGATGAGTTGAAATTCGTTGAAATACATACATATCTATACTATCTACTGGATAGTGGAGCCTGCAGCCGTTGGCCGCCCCCGACCGACGCGGAGGGGGGGGGATCTGTAGACTCGATGCTCAGGCACTTGAGCCTCGCCAAGGACACCCACCCTCACGCTGATGCGTGCTCCCCTAGGTAGGATTGTTGGGTAGAGCAGGAGCGGGAAGTCGGGAGTGGCGATGGACGCCTAGCAGGTGCCCCAAGGACCTTCTAGGCCGCGTTTTCTGGGTCGCGTGTTGTATCCTATAGGACACGCACAATAATGCATGCAAGCCTAGAAGGGCATTAACCAGAACGCGATGAGGAGGTAAAAACACACACAATCCTTTCGCGTTTTATTCTTTGTCCATTTTCACTGTCATGATAGTGTTACAACCCTTGATCTTCCCGAACGGGCAAATTCACACTTTGTGGGCCACCGATTTGCCCCAAAATTCAGAAATTTGGGTCTGTATTTTGTGTATTCGCGAGGGTATATCAGTTTAGATATATCTGTAAGTATTATACCTCATTCTGTGGGTCCCATTTCTAAGATACCGATATTTCGATGAACAATTCCTGTAATAAGTGCCTACTAAACGTTATGCTTGTGCTTAAAGGGTGAGTTGTATTCTTATGTCTCAATGTTCTCTTCAAGTACACTATGCTTCTCTTCTTAGAACTGATGTTGAAGTAGCACCCTTGTATACGAGAACGTATTGAAGCTATTTTGTTGCGAATTACACACAGTCTGGAACAAGTCAATGTCAGCAAGAGATGCCTTGTGTAAGCTTATCGGCTAGAGGTTAGTCGATGATATATTACCCTGTATGTTATATGTTTTTCCAACGTTTTTGTATGACAATGTCGACATAAGGTTGTTGGCTATTTGATTGTTTCTTCTTTAACTCCCTTCTATTCCTTGTTCATCTTCCAACAATTCAAACCTTTGGCTTAGACGATTTTGGTGGAATAAAAAAGTTGATATAGATCTTAGAACAACAGTAATATGGTAGGTCTGAGGTTTACAATCTAGGACCTGATCGTATCTATCGAAAATCAAAACTCGGAAACTTGGAAAGTAGGCACGTTCGGGGCACTGAAACTTAAGAAATTACTTTAGTTAATCAGATGGAAACTTATATGCACTGTCTTGTACCTTTAGTAGAAATATCAACACAAAGTTTCTATATATTTCTACAATGTAAATTTTGTATATACATTATTATCACTAAAACCAAATATATTTACTTACATATGTACATATGTACATGAAAGGTTATTTAAGTTTATGAATAATATATAGAAACGTAAAGCAAAGTTATGAAAGAGTATATAGAAAGAGAGTACATGTTAAGTTTGAATTTATTTTATCTACTGCTATAGTAGCAAATGAGTGTATATATTAATCTACTTTGATTTGTAAGTAAATTTATATTGCTATTTGTCAAAAAAAGTGTAAATGTTATTTTAACAAGTAGTTGAAAGAGTGTAAATATTTTTAATTGTTTATTAATAACATTAATAAACAATATTTCCACCTTACAAATATTTATTTTAACAAGTAGTTGTTGAAGCAGTAAATTTTATTGAATTGTCTATTCCATAACATTATTTCTTAGTCTTGTTGTCTTCATTTACGTTCTAGTGATAAAATATGTTGTCTGAGTCAAGTCATTCAGCAAGTGGTATAACCAAATGTAACAGAGGTTTAAGATATTATTATATTGAAGTAGATGACTCAAGCGGAGAATGAGGATGACAAGTGTAACTCTGAATCTAGGTTGAAGGTAGATACAAAGAAAAAGTGCACTATGAGGGCCCTAATAGTATCATTAGTTGTCATAGACACTACATTGATATGTATTAGGAATAACGTGATAAATACATTATTTTGCTATTTGTCAGGTGATCGAGAAATAACTATTTCTAGTCGATACACTAAGAATCATTTGATCTGCTTGGCTAAGAATTGTCTAAGTATAAAGGGATTGGGTAATAACTATTTCAAAGTAGATTGAGAAATAATCACTACCACAAAAGTTTAACATCATTCTTTCATGTGGCTTCTATTTTGAAGATATATTGTCCATTGGAGATGGTACATGGATGTATGATTATTGTATTTCCAATTCCTGTCTATTTTCTTCCAAATTTTTAAAGAATGTTCAAGCACCTCCAAGTTACTACTTATCTCCATCTTACTACTAGGAAGGATAAAAAAGCATGGTGGTCCAGATAGCCATTGGTGCTGATAAAAAGAAGCATGGTCCCGTGCTATATGGAGTAGCCTCCTAGGTTCTGGTGGTGGAGGATTTGTAAAGGTTCTATGTATGTTGGTGATATTAGGAAAGAGACGTTGCATATCTGCCAACAAATTTCTCTAACTTTTCTATGCATATCAGAAATGACATATTAACCCATAGTCTCATATATATCCATCCTGTTTGATGCTGGGAAAAGTGAATTTCTTACTTCAACTCGCTAAAGGAAGGTGTGGTGATAACGTCGTTTATGCAGGATAGGTGTAAAATCAATGGTGTGTGTATATGTGCGGCCATAGATAAATTAAGTTTGCATTCTTCTGTGGGTGGGTTTGCCAAGTAGAGGCTGTTTATCGGAAGAAATAAAAACTTGGTTCAAAGTTCAAACACTATCTTACGCAAAGCCAAACGCTAGAAAAGTTTGTCCGATTTCATTGCATATTAAAGGTGAAAATTAGAAGATACTACACTTCAATAAAAAATATTAGATTATTCTGATCTCCCGTTTAATGCATTGGGGGAATAGAGATTATTCGAATTAGTTTATGTACGAGAATAGCCTTTTTAAGTAACGTTAAGATTCGTGTAAACTTTTAAAGGAGACGTACCAAAGCAAAACTCATTGAACAATCGTACAGCCCCTTTCCGGTAATTGCTCAACGGAAATCAATGAGCAATCTTATGATTGCCATATAATCATGATGTATATACATGTATAATGTTTTCAAGGTGTGAAAGACTACAGCAAACATTACGTTCTATCCATCGTGAAATCTTACTGAGCTAAATTTATACTACTACTGTGGTAGCCTTGGCTTTGGTCTACATGTACGCTAACTATAAGTAGTAGCACTGCCAGCTAGTAGATGCAAATCAATTAAGCTGGTGTCGCTTTATGTCTTGCAAAGTATTATTATTATTATTATTATTTTTGCCGGGCTTGCAAAGTATTATTAACCCCTCTCAGTCTCTGCGTGTTCCTTAATTTGATGTGACGCGACTTCTCATACGTACCTATAGGAGTACCCATCTCTACCGGTCCAGACTTGCATATCTACCGGCCGGCGAGCACGGCGTATATATCGTTCTCGGGCCACTCATCACAGTGGATATCTCTGTCGGGCCGTCTGGACTCTGGAGTATATTTGACGGAAGGGGTACGTAGCACGTAGGTACGTACGATCCATGGTAACAAGGACGGGCCAGCGCGAAAGTCGCTCATCATTTATTTGCTGCGAACAAGCACCACAAGTTCTTCTCTTCTCACCAGTGCGAGGTGCGAGCGACCTCCCACTCCCAGGGTTACTAGTCAGCTGAGCTATCATCACCAGGAGCAGCAGCTCTCTCCCTTTCCCATCCAGCTAGGGTTTACACGCCGATTATCCCTCGCCCCGTCCGCCAGCTCCCTCTCCAGCGCCGCCCAACTCCGGCCGGCGTGCACGGAGGCAGTCGGCCGGCCGGGCTCGCTCGCGTGCTTCCTCACAAGATCAGCTAGCCGGGGCCACTCTTTAGCTCAGCTCGCCCTGCTGATTCCAGGCGATCTGCGGGGCGAAGCTGGCTCCCCGGCTGGCCGACGATTTGCCATGCTTGTAAGTTGCATTTATAATTGCTTTCTTGGTGTAGATCTGCCTAGATTCTGTGGTTTCCTCGGGTGTTTCGAGCTCCTTCTTGGTTGTAGATCCTCGGATTAATCAGCCAGGGTTGCACCTGGAATCGGGGATCCACATGGAAATCTCATATGGTTTCGATCTGATTCTGATGCTCATCCCATGGTTTTCAGTTTTTTTTTCCTTTTTCCCTCTCGTCTCCTGTCACTTTTCACTAGCTATTTCCGGCATAGATATTGCTAATTGTCTACACGGATTTGAATGAGAGTACGGGGGAAGAAGGATGTAAATTTTGTCAGCAGATTTTCAAAGTACATATATTTCCTTAATTGCCACCGGCAAGCTCACTAAACTCAACAAATTAGTGCAGGTGTGAGCCTGTGATAGCAGCATATGTAGGCTCATTCATCCATTAATCCGTGTACAGTAGACATTAGTTGCATACTGTAGCACGATGCATACATGCCGCTACACGTACGGACGGCTACAGTATCCTTTGCCACAGCGTTCTTGTTTCGACGCGGCGCTTTGTCTGTCACTATGTGGGGCGAATAAAGCTGCAAGTGTTCCTCAGTGGCTCACTGAGTCAGTGATGCTGTGAAATCAAGAATGGACCGATATGATCTGCTGCCACAGGGCGAGCACATACGCACTGTGATCGATGCGTATGCAGCGCGCCATCATTATCATCGCCTCATGCTTGATCAATCGATTGCAGGTGCACGCGACGATGAGCGCCTTGAGATGATAAGCGCCGGCGACCATGGGAGCGACCGCCGGAAGTTCGAGCCGGCGGCGGCCGGCAACAAGGCCCTGCAGGCGGCGGCGGCGGCCTCGCGTCACTGGTCGGCGTCCACGGAGTCGCGGATCGTGCGCGTGTCGCGCGTGTTCGGCGGCAAGGACCGGCACAGCAAGGTGAGGACCGTCAAGGGGCTGCGCGACCGCCGGGTGCGCCTCTCCGTGCCCACAGCCATCCAGCTCTACGACCTCCAGGACCGCCTCGGCCTCAGCCAGCCCAGCAAGGTGGTGGACTGGCTCCTCAACGCCGCCCAGCACGAGATCGACAAGCTCCCGCCGCTCCACTTCCCGCCGCACGACGACGACCTCCTCCTCTCCGCCCACCACCACCACCACCTGCAGTCGCCCGCCTCCATGGCCATGGCGCCGCCGTTCTCGCACGCGACGGCAGCCGCTGCGTCACTGATGGTCGCCGACGGCGACAAGGCGACGCAGGCCCACAACGGGGCCGGCGACCTCAAGGGGTTCATGAGCCTGAGCAACTCCCTAGGCCTGGTCAACGGCGCCGGAGCCGCCATGCCGACGCTGGCTGCGGCACAAGCCGGGTCCTACCACCACCACTACGCCGCTCATGAAGCTTGGAGCAATGGCGGCGGCAATGTCGTCCAAGATCAGCTGGGCGGCCATCGCTCTTCGCCGTTCAGCTCGTCGCTCCTGTCCTTGGCCCCAGTGTCCCAGTTCGTCTTCTACACGCCGGAGGGCGGCTTCGCCATGAAAGACGTCGCTTCCGATGATCAGTTCCCCGTAGATAACCTCAACGATTCGCAGGGCCAGCTCTCGCTGAGCTCTGGGAGAAGCTTTCTTCACTCACCAGGAGGCCAGGGTTGATCGATAAAACTACCTACGTCGTGGATATGGTCTCAAGCTGGTCAAAGAAGGTGCGTATAAATTAATAGTCCATAATGCTCTGGGAGCAGTATTTTACTGTCTTTATAGGTAAGTTATGCTGTGATTTAAGATTACCGGAGAGGGGATTATTTGGGAGTATTTGGTATGATGACCAAGTTTAGGTTTTGCAGCCTCTATCCAATGCAATTCGTTGCTTCTTTGTCACTACAAGAAGTAATCGCTCATGTATTGATTGGCTTTGTGTAATAACGATCTGGGACTTTGTTTTAGTTCTGCTTAATAATATAAGTTCGATTTTCTCTTGTGAGTTTTGTATCTCCACGCTATCTTTGTATATGATTGGTGCATTGTTGTTTGCAACTCTTCTATGTTCTTGAAATCCTCTTTTCTATTTCTATAGTATAAAGGTTCTTGTTTTTTTTTTCCTTTGTTGTTGGGGTTTTACATGAGCAATTGGAGGAATTGCACCCTCCACTGAATCATTCAAGTTCACTTTATGTAGGATCAATTTGTATCACTCGTGTTGATTTGTACTCATTTATCTTTAGTTCTCTCCACATGTACATATGAACCTTTTTGCACTTGATGCATGCCGAGACTTTTTTGAGTGACCACTTGAAACGAATGGGACATAACAGCTAGTAATATAGTATAATTTTGCATTTATGCCTATGAATTAATCTATTTTTCTGGAGAGAACAAACTTGTTGAAATATAATTTTCTGGAGTAGTTAGTTGTCAACATATGCATTATAAGCATGTGAAACTTTACTGAAATGTGTCAATTTTGTGAACTTCAAAAATTAAAGTGTTATACATCCAACGATTATACACAACTATTTTACTTAGAATATTTTATTGCCATTTTATGATCATTCATGCAATCAAACTTCTGAAAAATACTTTCACGTTGACACAAACAACTTTTAAAAGTGCCATTAAAGTACGCTTATTTTTTGCCACTCTTTCAGGAAGCCACCCTCTCACTCATTGAGAATCAGAACGGTCACATCCGAGTTTCCATTTCATCATTTAGAATTTCAACTCTATATATTTGAATTAATTTTAGTTTTATTCTTTGTTTATTTAATCCATCATGTTTTCCCATGTAACTGGAAGCATGGCTCACTCCTTAACCACCCAATCATTTGTGGGACAAGTGTGACTTGGTATTTAAGAGGGTCGTTCAGGATTTTGTCACCCACAGTTGGGCCACACCGCTAATTCGATCGGTGCAATCCTAAACATAATATATATGAGATATAAAACTCTAGGTGTATAAAACCTATACTTTGTATAAGAAATTAAGCATAGTGCTTAAGAAGTGAAATTGAAATAGAAGGATTTAATTGATACCCCAATTTTGCTGAGCATTTGCCTACTGTTTGAAAAAAAAATAGATGTTAGAAAGTGTGCAATGATTTATTAGCATCTGGTGCATAAAACACTAGGAGTAATATTACATTTAGCAAGGTAAAATGCTCAGCAAAAAATATTTAGCAAGGTAAAACAATGTCATCAGTGTTCAAAAAAGATATTTCATGGTTTAAGATTTAATGATTCACTTGTATATAATCAAAGAAGTAACAATAAAAGATGTATATCAAAGACTTTGCAAAACGAAAATGTAATTCACTTTGAAGCGTTGGAGACAAAAAATAGTTTGGTTTTAATCTGTGATTTTAACAATTTGTCGAGATGTTAAAAAATGTAAATAGTTCGTTTTTACTTGGTACACCATATTTTACATACGCAATGCAAATTCGACCAAAATAGACGTTTTCTCTCTGGAGAAGATGGTAACCCCCGCCGCCCTTTGCATCGATCAGTGCACACAACCCTCACTAAAATACATGTTATAAAGCGCACAAACTATGGTTTGCAATCCATCCTAAAACAAGATTTAATCGGTAAACCAACAAGAGTTGTTAAAAGGTTGTTTAGCGGCCTCGTGGGGGCATGGGTGAGTTGCCGAGCGAAAGCTCTTTGCCATGGCGTCGACGATGATGACACCCATGGGTGTCGCGCTCTTCTTGAAAACGTCGTTGTGGTTCTTCTCCTCGTGCCCAGATTCCGGGCAAAGACCTTTGTCCGTATGGACTCGACAGCGACGACGCTCATTGTCGTCTTCCCTCTTGGGGGCTGTTGTCGTGGAGCTTAGGTGTGCTAGGTCATAGTGTGGGGGTGTGTAGTGCTTTCGGTGCTTGTAGCCGGTAGCGTAGTCGCGCGCGTCTGCTTTTGTCGGATATCTTAGGATCGGCTTTGTAAGAGGGCTCCCTCACCATTTTGTATCGTTCAGCCGTGTACTTCTCTGGTTGTTGCTTATATATAAAGCAGGACGAAAGCCTGTTTCGAGTGATATAATTATTATTTTTTACACTTGCGTGTAGTCAAAGAAGTGAAAAAATAAACAAACAAGCGTACTAGCAAAAAAAAAGGCAGCTCGGTGCACGTAACTCTTACTTGCGCTGGGTATTTTTGCAAAAGACTATTTCCTAACTTGAATCCATGACCTAATGGTTACAAGACAACAATTTTACCGCTGCGTCAATGCTCCCCTTTAGATGTGTATTGTAGACTTTGCAAAAAGGAATTACTTTAAAGCATCCAAGAAGAAAAAAAATCACGTTAAATATCTATTTTATTTTCATGAGAAGAATATATGTGTGCGTTTTGCGAGCAAAAAGTGTGTTCTTTTACTGCAGCTGATGCAGAAATTAGTTAAGGTTCTAAGAGAAAACGACAAAGGCTGTGTTATTTTCCATGGAAGGCGGAGAATACAAAGGTTGTCAACTTGTCATAACCATGCGTCTCATTTTGGATTATTCAGCCAGTGGCGCCAGCCTCAACAAGCTAGTTTCCCCAATAACAGTAAAAGCCCTGCCGTTGCCGTACGAGGTCGACCAGCACACTGAATGCCAAATTAAGCACCGCAAAATCTCTCTCACTCGATGCAGAACGACCAGAATTGAAGGATGGCAAGAAAATTGTGCAGCCTCTGCAGTTTATCGCACTCATATATGCGAGGGCACATGGGTGGGAGTGGGATGCACATGCATGTCTGAATCCTGAGGCGAGCAAAATGCGGCTGGTCGACGGCTAGCTCACGCGAGCTCAACGCCGGCCGGCCTTGGTAGCAACTAGCAAGGCCCGGAAGCCGGAGACCCGACGACGATTCGGCAGAATGAGCGAGTAAAAGTCGACCGAGTGCGTGCGCTAGACCTTGTATACATACATACTCTGCCGGAAAAATCCTACTTTTTTTTTTTTTAGGGGAAGAAAAATCCTACTGTTCAGCTAGCCGCACATGCGTAGGAGGAGGATTAAAGCTAGCCGGCCCGCCCTGCATCTGCACCTGCATGCACAGGCCTGTACCTACATGGTTAGTGTTGCAAGTTGCAGGAGCGAGCTGCACAACTGGGCTGCGAGTGCGAGCATTGGGCCAGGCCAAAATAACCACGATGCATGCATCTGGCCGTATGTAGGTTTATAAATATGAACGCCATCATTTTAAACGTAGAAGTCGCCGGGGGCAGCAGATGCACATATCACGGCTCGGCGGAACATGCATGTGTGGGTGTTGATCTCTGCACGATGAAGAATGGATCATTGTACATATCTCTGTAGCCTCACCGGCACACATGAAACATGTTGGTTGATTGACTTTGTTTCCACCGCTGCAAACGCGCGGCGCGAAACAGTGAAGCTTAATAGTCTCGCCCACAGCAGTCTAGCACCAGACAGGGTGCTGCGAAATTGTGTGATGTGGCAGTACTAGGTGTTGTACGTCCCCCTTCACATCGTCCACAGGGAGCTATAGCTAGCTAGCTAACGTGGTACTGCTCGCTACGACGTACTCATCTGCGCGGTAATTCACAGTGGCAGACTGGCAGTTCTTATCGTTGTCTGAGAATTGAGGCCCTGCTTGTCTGAAAATCAGGGGCGGGTCAATAGGGTGTAGGGTGGGGCTAGGCCCACCCTACGATCTTGGCCCAGCCGATATATCTGCTGAACAAATATAAAATCAAAAGGCCCAGCCCAACTCATCTCAGCCCCATCCTAGCATTTTGGGCTGGATCGATGAAAACCGATCTGCTTTAGATGATACCTTCGCTGCGGTGAATAAGCCGCGCGTGCGTATTAGAATTCAGCTCTGATCATAAATTTAACAAGTTAGATATGAATTACATGTGACAAAAGTTAAACTACCCCAAGGCGGAGCGGCTAAGTGTGATGGACGTGACTCTGCGCCTACCAAATAGCAGCAAATCCTGGCCAGGATGCCTGCCCGGCAAACGAATGCCAGGTAATTAGCGATGAAGCGCTTCTATCTTATGTGGACCTATTCTCCCGTCTGTTTTCTGACGCACACATCGCGGCGGTGCTCACCTTTTTTGGCTGAGAACCCTCAGTGCTCCCTCCCCATGGGCTACCGGTGCATGTGGCAGCACGATTACAGGTGCCTTGCCATTTTGGTGGTCTTGGTAGAATTCCTAAATGATTGCACAACTTATGAAAGTGCTAGTGTGGAATGTGCGAGGCCTCAACGCTCCTGCTCGCCGGAATGCCATTTATAAAGTAGTCTCTGCTGCTAGTCCGTGTATCGCTTGCCTCCAGGAAACAAAGATGGAGGTTGTACCAATGGTCAGACTGCAACATTGGCTTGGTAATAAATTTGGGAACGTTTTCTACTTGCCAGCAATGGGGACACGTGGTGGAATTCTGATTGCCTCGGATGAGATGAAGGCTACAATTTCCAATCCGCACCTCACCAACAATATTATCACTGTGTTAGTCAAACCGGTTGGCTCGGCGGAGTGGTGGCTCACTGCTAGCTACGGCCCTCAGGCCGTCGTGGACAACATCTAGTTTTTGCAGGAGATGGTGAATATGCATAACATTCATGCTGGTCCGTGGCTTATTGTCGATGACTTTAATCACTTGACCAATTCGGAACATCAAAAGAACACGACAAATAACAGGAGAATGATGGGCCGTTTCATCGAAGTTGAACATAAATGGAACTAAAAGAGCTATACCTTAACGACATGCGGTACACTTGGTCAAAAGAAAGGGAGAATGCCACCTTGGAGAAGATCGATCACGTGTTCTCTTCAAACCCCTTCTTGCTTCCTCTCCACTTTAGGAACAACAGTTTCGGACCAATGCTCGCTACTCGACCTAAACGAATAAATCC
The DNA here is from genome assembly GCA_000582825.1 of Hordeum pubiflorum. Taxonomy (NCBI): domain Eukaryota; kingdom Viridiplantae; phylum Streptophyta; class Magnoliopsida; order Poales; family Poaceae; genus Hordeum; species Hordeum pubiflorum. The sequence continues at coordinate 255 of CBMN011746683.1, read as the reverse complement.
ACATGAGAAAGCATTTCACGGTTGAACCTTTCTGGATCAAGGCTGAGGGGTTTACAGAGAAAGTGGAGTCTGCTTGGAATTCAACTCATGTCGCGACGACCAACTTTTTTACATTACGGATCCAAGCCACGACAAAGAGCCTTAAGAGGTGGAGTGATTGATGGATTGGCAACTTCAAGCTTCAAATCCCCGTCGCCTTTGAGGTAATCCATCGTCTTGAAGCATCTCTGTGAGCAACAAAAACCCTAGCTCGAG
>CBMN011746679.1:0-14779 GCA_000582825.1 Hordeum pubiflorum | reverse complement strand
CCCCCTCTAGGCGACATCCACATTCTTTCACCCATGTTGTGTGTTGCTTCAGTGGCTAGAGAGGTGGATGTCTTACTTGTGCCTTCTCTGTGGCGTCTCCGACTGGCCAGGGACCATGGGTGTTGCGGCCATGCGGGTTGCGTCGCCCTGGTTCTTGTCCGCTGGACATATATGACTTTGTGTTCTTGATCTGGGCATGTCGGCCTCGTGCCAACGGGCCTGGGCAGGTCTCTCTTCGACGGTGTGGCAATCAGCGACGGTGTGCTCCATCGTGGTGTTGGTCCATGTGGTGATCACTCCAACTTGTGACAACGGTTTCACTGCGGATTGTGGTGGCCAGCAAAGGTCTTTGTGAGGTTGCTCTCTCTAGATCTGGTGGTTACCTTCGACGGTGAGATGCAATCTATGGGCGATGACGTAACGCAGAAGGATGGGTTGTGTATCAGCGACAAATTTACATTGCATGTAGTCATCAGGATTGCGAAAAAGTGGTGGCGACAACACATGATTGACTTCGATGGTGGTGCTTCTCGAGCACCTAGTCTTGAACTCTGGAGTGAAAACCTAGAACTAACTGGAGTTGGTTATACCTAGCAATGATGATTTTTTTTACATGGTTACCTTGTTAAAGGCATTGCTCGCAGATGCTCGGACCGGTTCTTCTAGACGAAATCTTAGATTATGGCCTTTGGTGGTTGGATCCGATAATAGCGACGCTTCATGAAGGCGTCGCTATTGAAGAACCTCATCGTCCTTATGGTATCGTGAGATGATTGACGCGGATACAGTCTTTGCTATAGTTTGTCGATCGCGAGTTTGATCGCTTCACGCATTTTTTTTTCTCACCTAGACATAATTTTGGTCTTATATGACTTTGCTATTTGCCGGCATGTTTTTTAGGCATACGTTGATGTTGGCTTGTGCATCTCAACTACGCAGAGGCCAAGTGTACTCACACTGTATTTTGCATTCCACATGATGCTATAAAATCCATCCTTGTCGAAAAATAATTATTTGAGATCAACAACAAAGATGCCATGAAAATCAAAAGGAAGAGAACGAGAGTCCAGATCCAATATGCTAGCAGCAGTAGCGTGGTTCTCCCAGCAGATGGCATTCGAGTGGACAGTGTTTAAGGGCTTAAACCCCAGCCTCTAATCCCGTTGCTAATCCTGGCGCAAGGCAGTTAAGCACACCGCCCTCGATCAACACGCGTCGTCTCCTCTCCTCCTCCGCAGTCCCTCCCACTCTTCCCTCCAAATTTCCGGTCTTCACGCCTTCCTCCCCAACTGCCCCCCTTCCGCTTCCACTTCCCTCTCCTCCCCATTGCTGCTTCCGATCCCGTAACCCTAAACCCATCCCCTACCCCCGCAGCGCCGCTCCTCCGTCTCATGTACGATCTCTCCTTAACCTCATCACTTTTTTATTTTGTCGCTCTTTTCCCCTTCTGATAATCTCGTTTTCCTTTTGATTCGTGCGATTTACTGCCGTTTGCGCGATTCCTTTTTGTTTCTGTGCCGGGATTTTCGCTGCATTATGTGATATATCGTGCTTGATTGTGCGTCGTGCCTTCGATCATGCGTCGTACCATCTCCACAGATTGCTCTGCTCTTTATAGTATCCCCTGTTTTTTTTGGGGGGGTGGGAGTGAGGGTGGGGGGTAATTTCAACAAATTGTGCGCTAACTCATATCAAATCTGTACGAATTGTTGGGATTTTTCATTGCACGATAATCTTCTCATCAATGTGGTTTACTCTCGGCCGAACCCTAGCTACTGATTCTGATGCGAACTAATTCTGATGAAACCTAACTTTTTTTTTGGCGGATGCAGTGATCGACTCGTGGAGAGGATATATGTACAGGAACCAGTTTAGGCCGGATCGCTTCAACGACAACACCAACGCCGCCCGAAGGACCGGCCGTGGCTTCATTGGTGGCACGCACCATTGGGTGGTGTCCGGTGGCCACGGCAGCGCGGCTCCGGGCGCGCGTTCACCGCCCAACAGGAGGTGAGTGACTGAGGCTTGTCAAGCGTGTTCATTAGGGTGTTAGTGTATGAGTATGACATGTGGATTGCATTTGCAGCGGAAGGCCCGGGACCGTGCAGCAGTACCGACCGAGGTCGCCAGCGAGCGTAGTGCCCCAAGGGAATGCAACTAACTACACTCCCGTTGTGAGTGCTGCTGATGAGCACACAAAACCAGTGAATCGAGGTGTGATACACCCAAAGTTCAATTTTGTGGCTATCTCTTTTTATGTATATGAATATAGATATATGCATGAATGTCGTGCACAAGTGATGTAATTTTGTTTTGCTGCTGAAAGTAATGAAATATATTTTTGTATACTCCCTCCGTCTCAAAATAAGTGTCTCAACTTTAATACAACTTTGTACTAAAGTTAGTAAGTTGAGACACTTATTTTGGGACAGAGGGAGTATATTAGAGCCTGAAACATGAAATTTGTGCTAATTAATGGCCATTATAGGATTTACTGATGATAAAGTAGAAACTGAGATCATGAGACTGTTTTTGGTGCAATTTTGAGCCTATATCTTATCTTGTAAATGCACGCATGTCATGCACAAGAGAGTGGACCATTGGAACATGTAAAAAGAATTGCTGCTGAAATTATTGAGATATTTTGCGTGTGTAGCTCTAGACCTTAAGCATTAAATTTGTACTTTATGGTCTGCTCTGGCAAATATTGATGACAGTAAACTGAGATCATGAGACCGTTTTTGTTGATGAGATGATGAACTGGGGTTTGGGAATGTTTCTAACACTGATTTTCTTACTGATGATTTCAATCTGGCATCTTTAGGGTCATTGGAGAGCCAGAAATCTTCCAATGCGCCTGATCAGAGTGATGTTGTGAACTTAGAGTCTGCTGAAGGACCCAGAGCAGAGGATTCTTTGATGCCAACAATACACTCAGAAGGTTAAATTTGTTCTATTTCTTTTGGAGAATAACATCAATGATGTTCTCTAGACTTGTGTAAATTTATTGTAACTTGTAGTGAGATGGTATACCTTCTTGGGTATTGATCACAGGGTATTCATCAAGTGCATTTACTCTTCAGTTTGGAACTTTAAGCCCAGGAGTCATCACCAAACAAGTATGCCATATCTTGGATTGTACCATGTTGCTATTAATTACTTTCCAAAGCTCTGCAGTGGTTAACACTTTCCCTTTGCAGTGTATTCCCTGCTCAACCTCGGCCCCTCCAGACCTGAGCGAGAGGAAACATGAAAAGGTCCTCAGATTTCTTATCATCTGTCATCCTACTGGATGTATTTAACTGCAATATTCTTTTTGTTGCAATGTACTATTTTCCAGCTAAAACATCAAAACACTACTTGCATTATATGTGTATATATTTTTCCTTCGTTGAATGGCAGGCTCTCTAATTGAGCAAACCAGGATGCTAAAAACCTTACAATAATGGGTGCTTGAATTGTATGCTTCTTATCGCACATGTCAAATTGAATCTGATTCCTCTGTTCATCGTACTGTAGCCATACACTTGTGCTTCTGTTGTAAATCATCATTATTTTGCGAAACCGAACGGTGTGCCTGCATCTTTGGATCATCATGCGTCTCTAATTTGGGATTGAATTGTTATGCATAAGCATATATCTTCCTTCCTACTTGCATATAGCACTTACCTTCATATTTGGCAGTGTCAGGCACACCATGGACCTGACGAGCCTAATGGTGTGTCCATGCCATCTGCCGGAGAGCAGCAAAAGCAAGAAACAACAGATAACTTGATTATCTGTAGTCAAGCTGATTCAATCGACACGTATGATAATGTGCCTGCTATGCTGAAATCTAATTCCTGTGTGCTAGCTGACCCTGAATTGCCTCAGACACCAGGGTTGTATTATGTTGCTCCAGCTGAAAAAGTTGGTATCTCTGCCAAGTGTCAACTCGCTTTCAGGTTCTTTCACAATTATGTTTTAACATAAGACCTTGCGCTTGGTCTACAGGTGTCTATGGATTCATGCAAGGTGTTCCCTAGAAATCCGTCTTCCCCAACGCATCAGCAGTGGCAAAAACAAGACACGAGAAAAGATGCCATCAATGCTAGCCAATCTGATACTATGCACAATTATCCTGCTACGAATCCCAAGATGAGCGTGCAGATTCCACCCCCATATACTCCTAACATGGCACCACCGTCGTTTATGCTTCCAGTAAATGGAAGGCCGCTGCCTGCAGCTTTTCAGCAGAAACAACCTCAAGTGCCTGTTGAATTCAGGGGCCAGGGTGTGCCAATGGGTAATGCGCCTCATGTACCACCATTTTTTGTTCATGGTGCTCAGCCTCGCGCATTGCAACCGCCAGCCTTCGTTCACCAAGGACAGGGTTTGGGATGTGCGCCTCCAGCTTGTCCTCACCTTCCTCAACTGGGCAACATGAGGATTACGCAGGAGTTACCGCAGCAGAGAAGTTGTGATGAACAGAAGAGACCTATCAGGATAACTCATCCAGACACACATGAAGAACTCATGCTGGATAGACGTGGCCATTCCTATATAGATTCTGCTTCTGGAGCAATGCCTCTGCATAATATGAATCAGCTAGCTCAGCCTGTCACGACATTTCCGCCCCTTCAGAATGTGTATTACCGGCCGAACATGTACAGTACAGGACATATCTATCTTCCTACCACCAATGCTCCTCCTGCTTCAAACAGGCAAATGTGCCCCAGAATGCAGACCCCAAGGCATAGCTTTGACCCCAATATTAACAACCAGGCAGTTACTTCTATCAGTCCTCCTATGCAAAACCCATGGGTTGGTGCTAGTTCCAGGCCACCGATCAATTTACGTTCTGCTTCAGAAGTCTCCAGTTCGGAAGGCATACTGCCATCTGATGTATATTTTCCAGGTCAAGGTGCACTTAAGCCACCGACTATCTTCCTTGCTGAAAATAATGGGTTATCATCTCAGACAAGCACACCTACCTGCGCAGAAGAAACTCCCGCGTTGTTACGGTATTCTGATGAATCTGCTTTGTCAAGTCAGCAGAGAGTCCACAAGCTTGGGCTGGAAATTTCTCCTCAGTCTGAAAAGTTGGTTTCAGAGGCAAATCTCAAACTTCCAGCTGCAACATCTGGTATAAGTTGCAGTACGAGTCCTCAGTCTGTTTTAACCCAGCAGGCACAGACCGGTTCAGCTTTAGTAGATCGTGTTACATCAATTGCCGGTCCTCAAAATATCTCGGCCTGCAAATTAACTTCAACGTGTGTAGCAAGTGGTACATCTTCTGTTGAAGCAAAATCCCTTGCTATGGAATCATCAGCAGTACCATCAGCAACTTCATCATCTGGTGCAAAGGGCCAGCTATATCATATTGTGCCACAGTCTGAAATATTGCTGGATACTGAGAGTAAGAATTCCAAATACGATGGCAATAGCATTTTACGGAAGCCCCCGCTGATATATACACAGGAAAGTCTGCCACCAAAGTCTCCAACAACTAGTATATTTCCTGAAAGTCTAAAGGCCAGAGTTAATCATGTTCCTTTGCCAGAAACTTCTGAAGCAAATTGCTCAGCTCCTTTGCAAATGCAAGATATGATGAGAGAAGAGCACATGGTAAATGCTGAGGTGACGTGCTCCGAGTCTAAGGCAGAACAAGTTGATATGACCATGCCTATGCCAGGTGCTTCTTCTAGATCGGGCAATGGTACTGATGTTAGTAAATTGGTGAATGTTCCTACATGTGCTGAATCGGGTGATTTGCATCTCTCGCTACACACTGGCAATGTTTCACGATCAGATAAAAACAACGGATCTTCATCGGATGTTCAAATTGGATCATGTTCTTTGAATGATCTAGACAATGAGAGTATTCCCATGATTATGGCTAGTGTATCCAATTCAACTAGCGTTTACAAAAAGATTGAACGTGAAAGCATTGATTCAGTGGTGCCCAATCAGTGCTCTGTTGCTGATGCTTCAATGGTGCAAACAAAGAAACCTGTCTTGGAAGCAGCCAAACCCAAAACTACACATGGAAGAAGAAAAAAGAGAAAGGAAGTACTTCCCAAGTCTTCTCATATTTACACTGCAGAAGAGGTTGTTCAGAGTTCTTCAACGGTTAATAAGGAGATTTGTACACTAGATGCTGAAATGGGCAGTTCGGCTGGTAGTAATGATAACCAGAACAAAAATGATATTTTTGATTGGGAAGGTGATATGGAAATCTCTAGAGATGAATATGGTTTTGACCAGAAAAGATACTCTAGAGATTTTCTGTTAACATTTGCTCAGAGCTGCGTTAATCTGCCTGAAGGTTTTAAGATTGGGTCTGATACTTACGATGCAATAATGAACGTTGGTAGTGAACATAATCCAAACCGGGAAAGGATGAAAGATCGAGTTTCAACTATTTCTCAAGTTAACCGCAATATGGGCAGCAACAAGCTTAATGACAATAACTGGAGAAAATTGCATCCTCCTTTTTCTGGACGTGATCCACTTTCTGGGCGTGGATCTTCAAGAAATGGCTCACAAAACCAGTTGCCCAACCAGTATAATGGTGAGATCCTCTCGAGAGCTATGAAAGAAGTAGCAAGTCAGCGCAGCATGTCGCGTGGTTCTGTTGATCAGAGGTGGCAACATAGAACTAATCAGGCCATGTCATCTCCATCTCAGGTATCTATGCCACTTATGCACAAAGCTGAGAAAAAATATGAAATTGGTAAGGTGTCTGATGAGGAAGTGGTAAAGCAAAGGCAGCTGAAAGCAATTCTCAATAAGTTGACCCCACAAAATTTTGAAAAACTTTTCGAGCAGGTCAAAGCTTTGAATATTGATAACATTGTTACACTTACCGGTGTCATTTCTCAGATATTTGACAAAGCCTTGATGGAACCCACTTTTTGTGAGATGTACGCTAGTTTTTGTTTTTCATTGGCTGGTGAACTACCAAATTTTGTGAAGGATGATGAGAAAATCACCTTTAAGAGACTTCTCTTAAATAAATGCCAAGAAGAATTTGAAAGAGGGGAGCGGGAGCAAGCTGAAGCTGACAAGGCTGAAGAAGAGGGTGGAATGAAACAATCTGAAAATGAGAGGGAAGAGAAACGGCTCCGAGTGCGGAAGCGCATGCTAGGGAACATCCGTTTAATTGGGGAACTTTACAAAAAAAAGATGTTGACTGAGAGAATAATGCATGAATGCATAAAAAAGCTACTGGGTGAGTACCAACACCCAGATGAGGAAGATCTAGAGGCATTATGCAAATTGATGAGCACGATAGGAGAGATGATTGACCATATCAGGGCAAAGGTGCATATTGATTTTTATTTTGACATTATACAAAAGCTATCTGCCAATTCAAAGTTGTCATCACGTATAAGATTTATGCTGGAAGATGTGATTGATCTTAGAAACAACAAGTGGAGGCAGAGAAGGAAGGTTGAAGGGCCAAAGAAGATTGAGGATGTTCGAAGGGATGCTGTGAAACAGAAAATGAGCCAATCAACTAGGGTAGGTTCTTCTCCCAACTATAATTCATCTGCTAGCTCCATTAGCTCACCCGTAAGACCAGCGCATCCACCAGATTATGGTGTTCGAGGATCTTCTGCTTCTCGTGGATCCTCTCAGGGTCGTGCATATGGATCCCAGAATGTTAATCTGGATACAAGATACCAGACTTCAAACAGAGCAATGTCAGTTCCACTTCATCAAAGGCGATCTGATAAATCCATTCGACTTAGTCCTCAAGGTGACTTAGGAAGAGAAATGTCAATTTGTGGGAAGCCACCAGCTTCAAATGACATTTTGCCAGAGGTTCCTTTGAATAGTCATCATGGTCAAACATTAAAAAGCTCGAGACAAAGTTCATTTACAGGATCAGCAAGTAACCAAACAAATTATCAAGCCACTGCCGATGCTCCTAAATTTCAGTCCTGGGGAACTGCAGACCATGCTTTGCCTATAGTAGTGACCACTGCCAGCCCTGTCGGCCAAATGCATACACCCTCCACTGCCATGAAGGATATTTGTTATGAAGCAATAATTTTCCCGGAAGAGATTCTTCAAGAGAAGGCAATATTAACTATAAAAGAGTTCTACAGGCAAGTTTCAGTTTCAGTTTATTTTTTTTATTAACTCATGCTTGTCTTATATCCTTTAGGATGCATGGTCTTATTGTTTATCTTCTTATTGTGAAAACGGTGCTGACAGCTACCTTTATATTCTTAGTACCCAAGTTTTGACACTTCAGCTTTTATGTCCCATGCGCTTGTCAAATTGGTTAATCAGCTAAATATATTTTAATCCCTGATATTGATTGTAAATGTACCACGGCAGTAAGCATGAAATCCGTGTGGCTATTAATCATTTTACATGGTATGCAACAGTGTTACAGATACATTTTTCACTTAAAACTTTTGACATATTCAATGATCTCAATGCTACAGCCCACTAAGAATGCTTACATGGTTATTCTAAAATTTTGTTTCATGGATATATTTTTCACAATCTACATTTGATACCTACGGCAGTGCTAAGGACGAGAAGGAGGTGGGCCTGTGCATGAAGGAACTGAATGCCCCCAGCTTCTACCCTTCACTTGTATCGCTCTGGATCAACGACTCCTTTGAAAGGAAAGACCTTGAGAGGGAACTCCTGGCCAAACTTTTGGTCAACTTGTGCAAGTCTCAGGAGAGCTTGCTGAGCCAGAGAGTGCTACTCCAGGGGTATGTATGATCCATCTGCTCACCGACCAAGCCTCCCTTCTGTGGCCATTGGTGGTAATGTCTCAGGCTGTCAAAGCTGCTAACTAACATAAGTGTCTGCTTCTTGTGTCAGGTTCCAGCATGTTCTTTCCACCTTGGAAGATGCGGTGACCGACGCTCCGAAGGCGACCGAGTTCCTGGGCCGGATATTCGCAAAGGTCATACTGGAGGACGTGCTGTCGCTGGCGGAGGTCGGGGTGCTGCTGCAGGACGGCGGGGAGGCTCCGGCATCGGACCAAGGGCTTGCCTCGGAGGTTCTAGGGAGCATGCTGGAGTCGATAAGGGTGGAGAGGGGCGACTCTGCCGTGGACGAGATCAGTGCCATGTCCAACCCGCACCCGGAGAGCCTCAGGCAGCCTGGGCTGTGCGCCTGACCAGAAGAGTCAAGCAGGCAGAAAATGGGTAGTGGTATATCCGTAGCGTTTCTTCTGCTAGTTTTTGCTGGATCCTAACCTTAGGTGACGAAGCATTTTGTTTGTTGGTTGTCACTTAGCTGCTACACATTACCAAGTTACTATAGACGCACTTTCGTTAATATTCCTCTTGGCCTTGTGTTTATGTTGCTGGGATTTCTGAATCATAGAAATAGGAAAAAGAAATTGATTGAAATGTCAATGTCCACTCTAATTCTTGGAAAAATTTCATGAGGTCTTGCCTAATGCTAAGAATCTTATGAGTCAGGCCAATATGAACACAATCCTTGGGAATCCTCCAAAAATCATCCAAACCAAATTACCCCGCCTGCAGATCGAACAACGATACTTACATGGAGCACGAGTTTAGTAGCTGTACTGGCAATGTACTCGTAGCAATTGGTGCCTCTGGGCAAAGCCAACAATAATATTTCACACAGCAATAACACATAAAGTCAAATTTCTGGGGGTAAACTTCCCATAGAAACTCAGTTGCAGGTGAAGAATAAGAATTGCCGGATCAAATGTTTCAGATTACCATTACCATCATATTTTGGCAAAGGAACCTAATGTAAAAGAAAAATGGAAAATACACAGCAGAGACATAACACGGTTACAAACTGCCTTCTTTTAGCAACTGCCAATGTCAAATATAATAAGATGTATAAAGAACAGGATACGAACCTACTACACTAAACAAACCACAAGCATCAAATCAGAACGTCAGGCGAGGGAGATCCACCGGGGTCAGGTGGGTTTCAGTGAAGCCACGACGGGTACACCAACTGAATTAAGTGCTAAACTGCGCCACACGCACAGACGAGCAGCTTGGAAGTGATGTGCAGCGCAGCGCGACATATCAGACAACTCTGCTATGAACCTTTTGCACCTTCAGTCTTCAAACTTGTTATGGCTTATGAAGTTTGAAGCCAAAAACCTTGGGGACGTACTGCTGTGACGGTTTCTGGGGCTTCAAATGTGGGTACGTCATCAAAAACAAGTGAGGAAACGTTGTCCCAAAGTAAGCTCCGTCAATGTCTAAATAAGAGTCAAGAAGAGAACAGAGCTAGGCAACCTTTTTTTTTCCAAAGAAGGATCCTCAAAGATGTGGAAATTTAAAAAGAAACAGTTTCTTGTCTATCACCTGAAAAATCATTCTCCAAACCAGACTAAATGTGACAGTGTTTTCACTATCTTTTGGTTGGGGTTAGTTCCAATAAAAGGAAGAACATATCAAAGATAACTACACATGTGGGAGAAAATGGTAAATATTTAAAGTTTTTCCCAAGGATTTTGTAAAAAAACTTCAATTGGTCCATGATCTGACTAATTATGTAGGTTGTCAATTCAGTGTAATTGATAAGTTTAAAACATTCTAACTGAACGTATTGCTGCAAGCAAAAGCCACAAGATGGTTGTAAACTATGCGGACACTTATCAGTTTATCTACCAACAGGAAGATCTAGGCATTTGAGTTCAAAGGCACATGCTTATTGCAAATAAAAGGATACTGCTTTGATACTTGGATCTCGGATAGTAGAGATCTTCACACTTTGGGCAGTAAATTTTCACATTACTAGAACGAGGAATGTCCGACTGGCCAACTGGAAGGCATGGTTGACCGCTGCAGTGCACTCTTGGACATCTGCCAAAGTCATAGTTCTTGTATTTATCCAACTGCACAAAAATAAGATAAGCAAATAACCAATTAATTACCACACTAAAGCTTAACCGCCAGAAGACAACTTATTAGTACTGGAGGGAGAGAAGAAAAGCTTCACCATTGCAGCCAACCCTTTACTTGTTAGAATATATCGAACATGAATCAATCCATAAAGCATCTCAGCAGCTGATTCAATAAGTTCATTCTGTTCTTCTGTGAACATATCACCTGTGCATTACAAAAATTAGTAAATCATATTGTAAGAGTGTTGTAGAAAGTCAGCACATTAAGCAAAAAGCAGTTGGTAGAAGGCAAGAAAATGCCTGATAGCCCCCTTTATAAAGGTGGGAGACGGGAGACCTCCCTAACAATATGGAACCTATCTGAATCAAATCCCCAAGTAAATAGCAATTTATCACTATTTTCCTTACAGTATGATCCTTATTTATATACAGATCAGTATCCTTGCTCGGTTACCTTGTGCTAGTATGTACATGACAGAAATTATAACTACAATGAGGTGAGTGGTGGCAAATTTAATGTATTAACCGTAACTGATTTATACATGCTTGGTTTGATTGCAGGCTAATAGTGAGGAAACAAATTTACTGATGCACCATGTAGTTTTTTCAAGTACTTTTCTGGGTGTGCAACGCCAGACGCCAACAAGGTTGTGACCCACCTCCCGGTTCGATTTTCACCTCTAATTAAGGAGTGTCCCCTTTGAAAAAAGTCTAATTTTTCTATGCATATAATATAATACATATCATCACTTCTAGATATGGCCATAGTGGGTTACGGTTACGGATTTAGGTGTTCTCCGTCTGGTGAAATGCAGCTTTGCTTAAGAAATAATCAAGTCAAACAACCTTGCTCCTCAGCCAAGCCAAGTCAAACAACCTTGCTCCTCAGCCAGGCCAAGTCAAACAGCTGACCAATCAACTTCTGCTTGCATTCACTCATCCTAGCAGCCTTCTTGGATCAAGCTTTATCAACACAGGCACAACACACCCAAAAAGCACAGCTCTGGCTGTGGACTGGTGAAACTAGCTAGGGCCAGGAAATAGTAAACAGGGCAGTTGTAAACTTGTAATTTATTACTCCCTCTGTAACTTAATATAAGATGTTTTTTTACACTGTCATGTCATGCACTCTAAAAACGTGATAAACAAGGTTAATGAGTTAGTACTGTCTAGTAATCAATTGAACAAAGTTTTAACAGATTCCAAACAGAAAAAGCAGTGAGATACCATGTGAAGACTCGACATCCAATATCAGATCAAGGGCATATTCATAATACGGAACTTGACCGCTTAGCCCACAGAGATTGAAATCGTCTTGTATGTAATCGTCATCAACTTCACAGAAGAACTCATTGCCCCGCAAGCTACAGAACCATGAAATCCACGATGTATCTTCTCCATCAGAACCACTCAGGTCTGATTCTTCACTGTCAGTATCCGATTCTCCTGTAAGGCAATCAACGGACAGAGATTACTATTGAAACAGGAAATACCAAGAACAAACCCCCAAGAACATTAATTATAACAAAAAGTCAAAACATGTAGAAAAACATGCTTACATAGCATAGCATTCCGCAATATTAGAAAGACATGTCGGATTTTCGTTCCACTAGCCAAAGAGACAAAGGTTAACAAATATAGGTCATATAATTCCAGAACTAGCCAAGGCCAAACTACATAAACACCAGTTACACCATGGATGCAGTGCAGATTCGGCAAACCTCATCTCTAGCTTCATCTATGGGTACCCACTGGTATCGGTGTTAGTGCCCCTATCTGAGGCAGTATGTGCTACCTATGCATTGTAAGTTATAAGATCTAAACTCTGGCACATACTTCAGTCACAAGAGACATCATGAATGATGAGGTGCGGCTGCACGGGAGAATAGGAAAGCCATTAAGACTACAAAGTACCATATCCATAGCTAATTGTGTTTTTTTTAATCCATAACGTGGTTAAAGTAACGTAGCAAAGTTATTATTCTGTAAAAGCAATAGACCCCTATCATGATGTCTGGATTTCTGGTAGTCAGCCTGTTCAATTGATTTGAGTCAGGCAAGAACGCAAGTGATTTTAAACGCTGCAAGACGTATGGGACATTCCCTTTTTATCTTTTCGTTGTAAAAATCTGATCCACATATAAAGTATTCATTTCCTCTTTGGATGACCAACTATAGCTTACAAGCAAACGCATCTGTGCACTTAAGAATAAAACTCAGACTTCAAAGGTGCTGCCGTACCCGCCTAGCCAATTTATCACGCCTAGGCAGTTGCATAGGTTCTGGTTTGCCACGCAACTAGCGCTTATCACTTTGGTGACTGCTGAAAACTTGCAACATACAAACAAAGTGGATACGATAACATGCCAAACCAAATGAGCACCAAATGCCCTTAAGATCACTGGCTGACTGCTAGTGCCTTTTAATGGTTATATCAGATTAATAGTGGATATATTTATTACTGAATACATAATTTGCATTACGCTGTTGATCTCAACATTAGAACGTTTTCATGTTAGCACCGCATCCATGATGACCATGAATTGCAGCATTGCATGTCTGGCCGACGATACCACCATACTTGTCTGCTTCACGGGAACCATAAACTAGAAATCTACATCAACCGTCAATATTTGTATATTCAAGATACCTAGCAGGCAAGCATAAGTGTGTAAGAAGGCGTATGGAAAAGCAAATTTTGGCATTCATGATGCTAAAGCTTGTGGAAAGATGGTATGAATGATCGCACAAGAGTGACCTGACAGTTGGACATACAATTATTCCCTTTAATAGGCTAAACCCTGGATTCCTCAAGCTACAAAGCGCAATCAGTTACCAAGGATGGGCACGATCCCCCCATTAGGGTCTCATCCAGATGGAGAACACAGCTGATCTACGAACTTATCGCACCAACAAGCCATATAGTACAATAACAAAATAAGCAGACAACGTAAGTTAACATGCTGCGGGACAGAGCTCACCATCGGACAACTTGCCCTTGGACATGGCGGTGGATCCGCCGCCGGAGCGGGGCGCCTCCGGCTGCTTCCCGGCGGCGATCCGGTCCCTCTCGCGGCCGCCCGAGAACCCCCAGGACGTCGACGGGGAGGACCTGTCCATCGCCTCGCCTATCCGCTTCCTCTCGCCGGCGCCCCCAGCCGCCGCCGAGACGCCTCGGTCCCTCTGCATCTCGTCGCACCCTCACCCTCCTGCTCGTGCCTCGTCCCCCGATCGTGAGGTGGGCTGAGGAGCCGGGGCCGCGGGGCCGGGAGGAGGAGGCGGGGAGATCAGGCGTGCGCTCCGGCGCTAGGCCTCGAGCGGAGGACGCGAACGGTAGGCGAGAGGAGGGGAGGAAGAGTACGGGGGCTGTTTTGTAATTCCGATAAACTTTGGGGAGGACGGTATTGCGCATGCCATGATGTGCTCATTGTGCTGCTGGGCCTTTGTATTGCAGTGCTGGAGGCTTGGAACTTGCCGTCCTGGAAGGCTAGAAAGAACTGGCCCTGGCAGCAATACCCCTCGATTCTTTTTCTCTTCTTTTTTTTTTTCGCTGAGCACTACCCCTCAATCAATTCTGATTGCGTGTGAAATTCATCAGTCCTTTTTCTTTTTCAGTTTTCGGTTTCAGGTTGGGAGTGGATGCGCAACGCCACTTACACACGTACATGCTTGGTCTGATATAACATTTTACTCTTATCTTATTGCCTCTTAGCAGCACCGAAGAATTTCCAGCTAATATGTGTAATATGAACACTTGAACGACCGATCGATGCTGCAACTAATGCATGGCCACACATTCATTTTCAATAAGCGTGCGCCCATCTATCCATGAAATATATATAGTTATTCATCCCCTCGCGTTAGGCTTTACTACTCCAACCGCACCCTTGCGACGTCGAGAACCTCTACCCCCCCCCCCCC
>CBMN011746678.1:0-12351 GCA_000582825.1 Hordeum pubiflorum | reverse complement strand
TCCGAACTCGTAAATCCGAGTGTGACACTTGCTCCGTAGCTAGGCTTCGCCCTTACTCGTACGTACCCCCCGTACTACTATCAGTATTACTCCCACGACAAGAGATATAAAGTGATTTTTTGATCAAATCTAGAAAGTTTATTAGAAAATAAAAACCATCGGGCCCCGGAGCTCCATTGGAGTAAGAGCAAAATGTGCATCTTTAATATCTTCCTCAAAATAGTTTTTTTGGATAGCCATTGTCACCTTGAGTAACCAAATAATCGTCCCTCGGGAATGAGGGACTCAAATGTATGTTATGTTTTTCTTAAAAACCAAAAAGGTTCTTATAGAAGGAAGTAGCCACATCAAGCACACCTTTAGTGGAATAAAAAGGAACATTATCACCATTCAACATAGAAAAGAGGTTTTTTCTATGCCTATGGTTGTCCAAAGCATGAAAGCAAGCATTATTCTTATCTCCATCTCTACTTTTATGATCTTTGGATCTTCGCCATAAGGCAACCTCTTCTTTATGCCAGATCTTATCCAATCCACTTTTGATACTTGATGACCCATAAGTATAGGGGATCAATCATAGTCATTTAGATAAGTAAGATTGTCGAACCCAACGAGGAGCAGAAGGAATTGATATGCAATTTTCAGCAAGGTTTCACTGCAAGTGCTGCATGATAGTTTTGATAGATAGTTAGATAACAAGATAAATAGTACCAAGGTAGCAAGTAATAATAGTAACAAAGTGCAGCAAGTGGACCAATCCTTAATTATGCTAATGACGAGACGGGGTGTTTCTTATAGTGACAAAGCGCTCTTGAGACATAGAAATATTGCCAAGTTACTTTCATCACGATTCATTGTTAATGCTCATTGCCTTGATAAGTGTTATGTGGGTGGACCAGAGCTAAGGTAGTTTCCTAACTTGAAAAAATATGTATTTGTGATTATACTCTCCATGCAAGCATACAGAACTACAAGAGAAGTAATTAAGATAAATCTAACCATAATATTAAACGGTTGGATCCAAAACAGCCCCTTACGGATAACTCACAAACTAGGGTTTAGGTTTCTATCACTCCTGCAATCCATAATCTACAAATTAATTCCACAATGCCTCCCCCTAGGCCCAAAAATGGTGAAGTGTCATGAAGTCGACGTTCACATAACACCACTAGAGAAAGAACAACACACCATAATATCAAAACATTGAACGGGAATCAACTTCACATGATTACTAGTAACAAGGTTTCTCACCTGTCCTCAAGAACAAATGGAACTACTCACAACTCATCATATTGATCATGATCAGTGAGTATAAATATATGATTAAAATCTAAACATAACAATCTTTCACCAATTAAATCAAACAAAATCAACTACAAGATGTAATCAACACTACAAGCACTCGAGGTACCAATATGAGGTTTGATACAAAGATTAAGTACAAGAGAAGAACTATAGTTTGGAGATGAGATGATGTTGGTGACGATGTTGATGAAGATGACGGTCCCCACGATGAACGTAGTGTTGGTGATGACGAAGACTTCAATTTCCCCCTCCCGAAGGAAAGTTTCCCTGGCAAAATCACTCCACTGTAAGGCAAAAGTGCTCCGCTCAAGTTCCGTCTCGCAGGCGGCGACGGAAAGTCCCAAAAAAATATGATTTTTTCTAGGGCAATGCTGAATTTATAGCCAAAGGACATTGGGGGACAGGCCACCACGGCCCCACACGACCATGTGGCATGCTCAGGGGGTAGGGCGCGCCACCGGGTCATGTGGGGTCCTGGTGGTTCCCCTCTGGCATTTCCTTGCTCCATAATTCCTTATATATTTCGAAATAATTCTCCAAAAAGTTCACTCTTCATTTTGAGCTCCGGAGAATTGTTTTCTCTTTTGTAGCATTTTTTGGTCAGATTTCCAACTGCCGGTAACCCCCCCTCCCCCTCTTCTGTTTGTATATCTTGCATTTTAAGAGAGAAGGGGTATTAAAATTGCATCATATTGTGAAATATATCATTGAAATTGGATAAATTATAGTAAGAAATAATGATGCAAAATGTACATATCAAACTATTCATGATATTTCTATGAGGGTCATCTAATCGATTCTCCTCGGACAAAAAACATCAAGGATATCATATTCAATAGTTAAATCTCTTTTTTATTCAAGGTAGCCTCACGATTGATACTCTAGCCTTTGGTTTTCTTCCTAAGAAGAAGTCTAGTTTTATTCTGCAAGATCTCATTGGCTTAAGTACCAAAATGTGTGGGTATTCCAAACATTATGAACCATAGTTATAAAATTAAGGTGATTAAGCCACCATTTCTGAAAGATTTTGTGGGAGGTAACTCTCCTAGCACCAGTATCCAACAAAAGGGGTGTGATCACTTCCAGTTCTAGGTAAAACAGTGAAAGTTAAAAGTGGAAAATGAGTATCCAATCAGTAGAAATAAAAACCCCATCTGTAGCAAAAAAATAGTGTCCATTTAATTATTGTTTGAGGTATACAACCAAAAGGACAAGTGAAAGTTGTTTTCTACTGATCCTCAGGAAACACACGTCTTTTAACCAGAATAACCATTGAGACAACAAAAGTGTGACTATCTTGATAATATTTCTAGCATTTTATCAATAAAAAGCAAAGGATAATAATGCGGTGTCCCTACCCCTCCCCGGAAGACCACCTTGCCATCCTCTTGTATTAACGGCGACGGACGATACTACTACCATACAAAGGGGGTCCCACAGACATGGTCCCCAACACTTGAATGTTTGTTCTTATGCGGGGCTGATTAAGGGTGGTGTTTTCTTTTGAAAAGTGGGGATACCCCTCAACCTTTGAATGAACAACGATCAAGGCATCTCCCCTCCATGATATGCATTTTTTTAGGGATTTGTGATCTCCAAGTTGATTCATTATCCCTGTTGTTTCATAATGAATAATTTCGGTTTAAATAGTAAAACACCATTCTTCCCTAGATGATGAAGTTATTGGTATTACAGTGGTTAGTGTTTTTATGATAAAAATATTTTTTCAAACAATGTGCAATGTACCAATCATAACAAGAAGAAAGAACTCCACAACAACAACAGATAAAACGAGTACGGCAAGGCGCCCCTTGACTTCTAGTAGGTACCATGTTGAAGCCATGCATCCCTTCAGAAGTTCGTGGTGCGTCGATCCCCAATTCCACCCTAGTGGCCAATGCAAATACTACGAGGTCCAGGGCATGGAAAAGTAGAGCCATGTCAGGGCTTGTTTGATGACCAACACAACGCAACCATAGCCGTGTAAGCGTGAGTGTGTGGCAAAATTTCTCCAAGTCTGGAATTCCAACACCCCCCCCCGTCCTCAAGATTAAGAGGCTGACAAACCTTTGATCATCCAACAAGAATCCTCACCTTGCCAAAGCCAAACCTGGATCCTGCTATTGATCCACTTGGGGCGTGATTGATAGGTTGTATCGATCTTGGGCCTCCTGTATCTATGGGCCGGTTGAGCCTGCGTGAGCTGAAACACACCTTGGGCCATGTTCTGCACTGCGTTTGCTAGCCCGCACCAAATGACTGGTCATATTTCCGCATGTTGTTTGGTCACCTGCATCCGTCGTTCTGGATGAGCAGATGCAAAGCACAAATATTTAGTTGTGTGCAATGGGGTGTTATGCTGGCCCCTTTCAAACATGATGACCTTACCATCCATATGTAGCATACTAACAAGCACTTCACAAGCACATAACAATGTTAGCATATAACAACATAAGCACATAACATCATACTGATTAGGGGTATTTGTGTTGGGCATCTCATGCCATTGCACACTAATTAACATCAGGGGTTGAAACACCTAATCAAAACAATAAGTTTTGGGTATCCCGTGCCCCTAACCAACATCAAAATGTACAATTCACCACAACAGTGTTGTTGTTGCTGCTTGATAGTCGAGTATAACGCAGTTGTCTTGTACCGCTTGACAATATTCCACCACCTAGTCGTGCTTAACGTAGTTCTATCGATTGGCAATATTCCACCACCTAGTCGTACTTAGTTTAGACCTTGACAGTATTCCACCACCTAGTCATGCTTAGCGCAGTTGTACCACCTGACAGTCGAGTTTTTGCGGTCGAAGACTTTGACCTCGAAGCCCAACCCCGTCAGCTTCAACATGACGATGTCATTGGGTATCCTTTGGTGCTTGCGCCATAACTCACTCCAGTTCCGCCCCAATGCCACATGGCCACCGAACTCGATGACATGCATCTGTTGCTCACAATACCCGCAGGCGACCACCGACATGGAACGGGAAATGGGGTGCAGATTAATTCCTTGGTGGTCTTCTAGAATGTTTTGACAAGCATGTCAACGTCGTTCTTGTCCATCTAGACATAGAAATGGTGTGCCACCCTTGCTGCCTCCACCTTGTGCCCAAGCTTGGGTTTGTGGCCATGCTTGATAGAGGCAACGTCGTCGCCTCCTGCCACCCCGACACATTGGGCTTCAATGCCCACAGGTTGTGAGGGAGCACGTCCTGAAAGCCACCTGGTGCATGGCAACCACCCCCACAATGTTCGATTCGATCTTTATCTCATTGTCAGTTAAGTAGACATAGGTGAGTACCATAGTAGAATCAATCAAGTGAAGTGCACACGCACAATTGAGCATATATATGATCCTACACCGAAGCACATGAACAAAGCAATGCACAAGCACAATGAAGCACAACTATGATCCTGCATTGCTATGTTCCTCCATTGCTATGATCCTACATTGAAGCCCACTAAAGCACATGAGCAAAGTAGTACACAAGCACATGAACTAAGCCCTACACAACCATGGACCTACAAAGACATGCATAGTGCACATTGACATGATCTAATTCATGACAGTGAACAACCTAGCATGCACATTGGCATGATCTAACCCATTGTCGCTGCATGTGGAGACGAAACTATCGCGAACCGTCCTAAAAAACCTAACCTCCTATGCAATCTCCACCCCCTTCTCGTAATCTACATCTAAGAAGCGTGTATGGATCAAAAACTCACATTGTTTGCCTCCTCCGGTAGAGCAGGTGCCACCAGAGCCAAAGAAGATGCTCTCGATGCGAAGGCCGCAATGGTTGTCGAAATCCCCAACCCTAGAGCTAGGGAAATCCGCATCACCGCAAAGGAAGTCCCCGCCGCCACTATCGTCAAGGTACCCACTACTGACGAGTGTTCGATACAAGCTGAGCGCTGTCTAAATTTGTTCATGGACAACCCGGCCCGGAGGCCTGAACCCGAAGCCCGACATTCGGGCCGGGCTCGAGCTCTAATTTGTCGCCCGCAGCCCGGCCCGAAAGCCCGAATAAAGCCCGAAATGTCCATATAAATATGTTTTATTTAAAATATAGGTGTAATAAATTAATATAATATCCCGAATATGATTAATTTATTTAGAAATGACACTGTTCATGTGCTTTGGGTCTGGCCGGGCTCGGGCTTGGGATTTTTTCTTCGGGCTTTGCCAAGCCCGGCCCGAGTAATGATCAGGTTTAGCGCTGCCTCAAGCAAATAGGGGAAAGGGGCTTCAGCATCCTCTACAACTGCCTAGGGATGAAACCCTGCCGATGGGGCAAGGAGTCGGCCGGCACAGTGCTGGAGCGTCGACTGCCATCGATTAGAACAAAGGGGTGGTGAGAGCAACGGGGTTCGGGCAGTGAGGGGAGTGGGGTTGAGAGTTATGGCCAATATGTCCCATCTTCCGCCCTTCGCAAGGCATGCATCAGCGTGCCATGCTACTCCCGCTCAAACCTGGCTCGACAAATATGGTCGATTTGGCCGTTCTCCTAAGCCGGGTCCAGGGGCGCTTTAATGTTGGTGCAACCACAAAATCGATGCAGCACAGGCTATCAAACATTTCAAATTTGCATCCACAAAGCCTGGCTGGGCTGCATGCTGGCATACCAACATGCCGTTGAAAAGCCACTTGGGCATTGCCATCCTGTAACAGAAAGATTGCAAACCACCGTCTTAGCCAAAACCAGTCTCCCGCCTTTTGGCATAGGCCAAAATCAGTCGCCCACTAATTGTTGAAAATCAGAGTTACGAATAGCCAGAGTTGTTTGAGACTGCCAACATAATCACAGAACTACTGTACATAACATGGCAAATGCAGCATAGGCGTCAATCAATGCAAGAATGCCACAGATAGCTTTTATGCGCAATTTACAGGCGATGACATCCATAGGTTCAGTTTGACCAGCCTCCCAAACAGCATGCTCGCCTGAAAACCATCACGTGAAAAGAAGACTCAGTCGCATATTTGTGGTTTCAAAAGCAGCTTATTAAAGCTTGAGAAAAACAAGCATACATGCTAATCTTCACATTATATAACAAAAAACGAACAAGGCAAAGAGGTGAAATTGATTAGGAAAAGCAATATGCAATTTGGGTATGTTAGGTAAACAGCAGTTCTACACAGGCTCTAGAAAATCAGTTTGACAGCATTCCTAATTGAAATGTACAATGCTGTCAATGAGCATTGCATTTCTTGCATCTGGCATTGTAATAAGATACTTCGTAGATTAAAATGAGAAGAAAAAATCAGGCGGGACAATTATATTCCTGAAATGCAAATTGACTTGACGTTTCTGCTTCTCGCAATATGAAGTAATGACATCAGAAATAACAATAAAAAATAAAAATACTAACATAGAGGGATAAGGAAGATGAACATCTTCAAATGCGAGACAAGCAAGCCTTGTAGTAGGGTATGACATCTGCTTCTGCGCGGGAGAGAGCACCCAAAGGAGTAACAGTAATCTGGAGGAAAACAAGATACTTATCAACGGATTCCAGCAAAGACACTGTATGGTAGTTAGGTCATTCTTACATATCCATCTGCAAGGGATTTGTAGTCCATGTCCTCCCCTTCCTCTTCATCATAACTTCTCTTTACTATCTGTTTAAAACACGATCAACGAAATTAATGTATAAATATGAACTCATCATTTTAATTCCAAACACAATCTGTTTAATTTCAGTTAGCATAAGAATAACAACATCATATTTGATATCGATAAAAGCTCCAGACATCCTCAATGATATGAACAGCAATTATCATTGTCTAAATAAGGACTAGCATGTGTCCTCCATCTTTATACGGACTACCATACTGAAATTTGCTATAAGAAGTCCACAGTATGACAGTAGACCAATATCAAACACCAGGAAAGCAGAATAAGTAGGACTTCAGGACATGAAGATACAATTTAATGCTTGAAAACAATTATGCTGCATATCTTATTGAACTATTTTTATTAGAAGGCTACCTATCAGATTCAGATTAATGTGGTTGGAGAAAATCAGAATGAAACATTAAACATGTGTGAAATTACCACTCTTTTAAACAGTAGGTCATTTGCCGATGAAGTATCTATATCGCTGTCCTTTTCACCGTCAATATCCATGCTTGCCGTCTGGTAACTTTCTACAGAAGGCTTCTGGTAGACTGTTTGCTCCCATCCAATTCTGGCCATATATTTTCCTTGCTTTGTAATTTTGTATCCCTACTGACAAGAACATAATGTAAATATACCTAGATGTCTACTCAATGAATATCAGGACCACACATTTTTTATTTGGGCAAGTGTGCGGTAAGGAATCATGATGTTTTAACATTCAATGAGGGAGATATATCAATCTTCGCAGTTAGGATTCAAGATAGATAATTCATACTGGTAAGGCAAGGTCTACCAATAACCAAATTGCTTCATCTTGAATGCCAACAATTTTCATGTAATAACACTTTTAATGCCAACAAGGTCTACCTTTGGCATACTCCACAGTTTTGTCCACAGAATTGCATAGATCTATAATACGATTTTTTTTTTCCTTCACTGGTACAAAACTGTAAATAGAGAAGTACATAATTTACTACAAAATCAATGTCAGTAGATATACCTTGTGGTGTGCAGCATCAGATGGCACATCTATATTCAGGAATGATCCTTTAGGGTAGGTTCCACTCTTGATCTCGACCATGACAGCATTTATCAGAGGGATACAAACCTCTGCAGCCACTTTGAGGTCATTAACACTGCTCTGACCAGCAACCCTGAAAGTTACAATTAAGAGATCATCTAGTAGACCCTACTATCACTTATTAACTTAATCAATCACTTGAATAAACTTGAGGCATGGAAGGTGTGAACGAAATTTGAGCATATAAATCAAGGGTGTGTTTGGATGGTGGCCAAAACTCACCCTACCAATTTTCTGGTCATTGCCAAAATATTGGTCTATGTTTTGATGGCTGCCAATTTTGGCCAGCCATGCCAACTTGCCCACTCTAGTTCATTTTTCTTGCGTGGACGAATTTTTAGCTAGCCAAAGATTTAGTAGGGCAAGCTTGGGATAAAACTGAAATAGCCAAAAACTGGCGATAAAGCTTTTATAGACGAACACCGGTGGATTTATGTGGAGCACTAAGAGTGCACGGGGGTCCTGCCACTAAACTTATGCAGAACAATCCATGTTCCAATGATCTGAGATTTGGTTTGGAAGTCTGGAATTGCCTAAATTTCCCAAAGAGGGAATAAGGAATATTTCAAAAAACTATTGCTTACGCCTATCACTGGTGACTCCTGCTTTCTTATATAAGCCACAGCCACTTCAGATGCTGAAAGATAATTATGAGGTTCAGCCTTTCAGGTGAGCAAACTCTGCTGCTTCTTTGTTTCCACATGTTGGACAAAATCATTTATGTGTTGCGCTTTTTGAAGGTTTTGAACACATCAGAAGTACAGCAAACTGCTTGTTCGTTGTTACCTAGCAGATAACAGTATTTCAAATGATACACGGTGACAATATGAAAAAATATGAAGAAAAAAAACATTGAATAAACAACATAATATGAACATATAACAAATTTGTTATCAAGTCCCAGAATGTACAGATGCCTGAAACGTTTGGTTAAAGTATGAATGTACTATTTGCACATTAAAGTAATAGTAGTAAATACAGAGAATTATATTTAAAAAAAAACATCGCATACCAATTGTATGACATAGATAATGCAGGAATCCCATATATAAATGCCTCCCTAGCACCAGCAACTGTTCCAGAATATACACTACACACAAAAAACACAAGTGCTCACGATCATTGATAAGATCAAAGCGATGCAATTAAGTTGATGGTAATAATTCCAATAGACAGTTAGACTGCCCAAAACACCGCTTGTGGTTCTACTTGTCGCTTTTGACCTTGAATGGTTTCGATTGATACTCTTGCCATCGGTTAACATGAAGTAATTTTGATGAAAAATACAAACATGTCATTTTGGCATGCACATGCAAAGATACTTACACATGCAATCCACAATTATTGCCAATGTTGATTCCACTAAGTACCTGCATTAAAAATAAAATGAAGAAACATGTAAACCAAAATTATTTCGGACAAGATTATCGGTAGGTACTTATGTACACAGAGAGCCACTTCTTACACACTTGCATAAAACCATAAAAGAGCATAATAATCCATGAAGAAACTCCAAAACTTACCAAATCAGGAACCAAACCATCAAAGAGCTTCCCAGAGATGCCTAAAGAGGCACAGTCAGCGGGAGTCCCTTAAAATCAATAAGAACAAATGAGCATCTAACATATAATCTCGTTGAAATCCAAATACAATTAAGAATTATTGTTATATTTATGAAGAGACATTCTTCATTCATCATGTAATAAGGAAAATAACCTCTATCCAACACCCACCCACCCCCTAAGGCTATACCCCCGCATCCATCAACCATTTAGGATTCACTTGATGCGGGCAATGTTCGGTTGTTGAATGTAGGTATATGTTTAGAGTATTGTGATAGCCATATGGTCATTAACTATAGCAATTATCCCCTAAAAAAACTTAACTACAGCAATTAGGTCCGACATGTACAGTGAAACATAGCAGTTATACGTCAGACGAGCATATAACATCTATCATTCAATGGGGCGATCATTTCATGTATGAATCGAAGACGCCACATGACTTGGCTACATTGGATGAATCAAATCACCCTCTTTATCTCCTTGTTTCAACCAACCAATCAAAACCACCTTATCTTGAGTTTAGATAAACCCCTGTTACTACGGACGGATGTCATTGTCTAGTGCTTCCGCTGTTACTACTGCATAGCTTAACTGGAATATTAAAAGGAAAACTAGCAGTAGCAGAGGAGCAATGAAGAAGATAGCTGACAGTATTGCACATAAATCTTAAGATCACATTGACTTCAAGTTTCTCATGTAAAATAAAGTGTAAACAGTTCTGTTTTATGTCTATAAAGACCACAGCCCCACATTACACTATCAAATTTGGCAAAAATATTATCGACAAAGCATCTTAGGAAATCATGGCACCATATATAATTCTAGTCTTCTCCTAGTCTGGCATCAGTTGCAGGTAATGAAAAAAACAAATGGTCTGTGTGAATAAGCTGGACCTACCACTAGCAGTGTCCTCATTTAACCATGCCAGAATAAAATAAAATAAATAAACAAAAAAAATGACATGCAGTAGTAACCAGATATCCTTCTGCCACTAGCTGACATGCTGCACTATAGTTGTCGGTCTAAACGTCTTAATTAATTAAAGGTAACTTCTTATTAAACGGCTGTGCAAGTTGGCTCTAAAACTGCAGAGCAAATCTCGAGGCTGTGACTGGGATGGCAACCCATGCAGTGGTATAGCCCACGGGTAGCAAAAAACCTGGCATGTATGTAATATAAAATGATGAAACTCATAAAACTAAACCAGACAAACCTGAAACACCAAATGCTGTAGCACCATTGATATTGACACGTTTACAGCGAAGTGCAGAACGCCATGTAATGCAGTGGCTAACGCCCGACCTGTCTCTGCATTTTACGAGAAAAATAAATAAACATCATTACAAAATTGATGCCATAAGGTGGACGTGATCGGTTGCAATAAGTTAAATCTTATACTCACGCCTTCCTTTGCTTCACATCGCATTTAAATCAGTTTTATTCTCCACAGCACCAAGGTTTCAAATTGATGACAACATCAGTACTTTGCAAAGAAAATCATTCCCTAAATGAACCATAAGTGCATCTTATTATCTGACACACTGTTATGCACCAATAACACACATTTAAAAGCATTAGCACATCCCATCTGGTTTAGCAACCAAAAATCCCTCGAAGTGAAAGTTGCCCAACATCATATTTTATTAAACACAACGTGGCAACTTCAATGATGAATGGTGTATTCGAAGCTAAAGTCAGTTATATTCTTCACCAGGACAGATTCCATGTTCGGCACACAGCAGCTTGCAGAAGCTGATGCCCCGGTATATATAATGCTTAAAGCTATACTCAGTGCTACTGTTTTCTTCTAAACTGCTTTTGTGCTCTAATCATGTGGCGAAACAGGTTCAGTTACGGGTTCCTTTCTTCATAAATTATTTTTTCTTGTAAATTTAAGAGTAAATTCCGCTGTACAAATCTAGTTATTGCAGCCCATATTCAGGTTGAACCAGACTTCGAAAACTTCACACCAGATTTTACAGCCAAAATCATTATTTGAATATGGTTCAACCTTTCACTTTGAGGGATTTTTGGTTGCTAAACCAGATGGGATGTGCTAATGCTTTTAAATCTTAATTAACCAATGTTCTTTTAACAAGTACATGGCCCACATTGGAATTTATCCTGAACTTGAGTGAATTGCAGAAACCATCAACATTGAAGGCTAGGGTTGCAGAAAGCACAATTCTACGGAATTGTGCCAAAAAAGCCTAATTTTTCGCAAAAAACACCAGTAGCCTGGTGCTCTCGTTTTAACCACGTTTGTGACAGGTGGGTCCCTCACTTATCGACGTGGCAGCACTTTTCACCTGTCGCAACCGTTAGATAGCGTGCACTGACCGTCTCTCTCTCTCTCAGACATGGCGACGGCGAGCGGCGGCGGCGGAGACGATACGCCACCGGAGGAGGATATCAACGGCAGCTCGAACCCTACCTTCCCGGCATCAACCAGCACACCGCAGCCGTCGCTGGCATACGCGACGGCACAATCTTGGGCCAGGGCCGTGAAGGCGACTCTGACGGGAAGCCACCGGTGGGCCTCGGGATTCGGCGGCGTCGAGTAAGTTCCCCTCTTTCGAAAGCCTAGTTTCCTATCAGTTCCCCGCCGAATCCCAAGGCCCACCGGTGGCTTCTCGTCAGAGTCGCCTTCACGGCCCTGGCTCAAGATTGTGCCGCCGCGTGATATCCTCCTCCCGTGGTCTATCGTCTCCACCGCCGCCAGAGCCGTCGCCATGTTTGAGAGGAGAAGTGCGGACGGCCCTGGG
>CBMN011746674.1:0-12102 GCA_000582825.1 Hordeum pubiflorum | reverse complement strand
GGGTTAGTTCCATTCAAGTCATGCAAATTAGAGTCCAAAACAAGGGCAAAAAAGTGAGGAAAAGTAGATACGTTGGAGCCGTATCATCAATTTCGCTGCATCCCCTGCTGTCTGAATACCTTATGTACCTCTGCTATCGTGTGCTGCTGGAGAGGGGTTGGAGATGCGCGTTGGTGGTGCTGGCAATGGTACTGGAACTGGTGGTCTTGCGCGGACGGCATACAGCGAGAACTCTGGATGTTCATGTCGTGTCTTGTATCGCTGCCCTTCGACCACTTCCTCTTGTAAAACTGCTAAAGCACATGTTGTGTCTAAATCACTGCGAAGACCCTCCACAAACCTCGTCAAAAAATACAACGGATGAGTAGCATCGGAGTATGAAATCAAATGGTTCATAAGCGTTTCAAATTGCTCAATATAGTCAGCCACTGAAGATGTTTGTCGCAGTGCATAGAATTGCCGGATCAGCAGCTGATGCCAATCGCGTCCAAAACGTGTGCAAAGGAGATCACAGAATGCCTCCCAATTCAAGGACCCTATTTTAGACTGAACTGAATGCAACCACACAGCCGCGGCTCCGGAGAAATGCAAGGTGGACATGGGAACGAAGTAAGATTCATGAATCTGAAACATGGCAAAGTACTGCTCGCACATGGACTTCCAAATTTTTGGGTTCTCACCCGAAAATTGAGGAAAACTGAGAGATGGAGGTGCTTGCCCCATCCCAGCCATGAGTTGTCCCGTGGTGAAACTAGAGCCCGGGGATGAATTGGAAATGCGCTGACATAGTGGAGTTTGGAAATTGGCCATACCATTAGCCGGAGTGGCTGCCAGGGAGGTGTTCCCCCTCCAACAGCTCGCTTCGTAGGTGTAGATCGTTGTTGTGGCCATCGGGCCCGTGGATCGTGGCGCCAACTGCCGGATCGGGGAGATCCGCGCCTGATGATCCACCAATTGGTGCTGCCGCCGGTGTGAAAGGCGCACCTTGCAGGACCGCGACCGCCTCGTGAAGGTTGGAAAGGCGGGCCTCAAGATCAGGCTTCCAAGCCGTGAGCTCCTCCACCTGCGCCGTTTGCGTGTCGAGCTGGGCCTTAAGGTCCTTGATGACAGCACGCGTGTCGTCGCTGGCCTTGGTCAAGGTCTCGGAGAGCTTGTCGAGGTATGATTTGAGGGCTGGATCCATGGTCGCGAGCAGCTGTTGACACTCGCTCGTCTGCCGGCGTGTCTCCAGGACGACGACGAAGGGTGGTGGGTGGCCTCTGATACTAGGTGTTAGGAGCACTCTAGTTCTCTCTGTATTACTCGCATCAAGTACAGGGGAGGGGATACACTTGGGAAAGAAGGTGAACATGCGAGAGAGGAAGAACAGATTACAAGCCGCCGTCGCCGCCGGTTCTGATCCAAGCCAGGATGCCCTGCTCACCTACTACACTCGTTACTTGTATCGTTGCCCTCGCACCTCCTGGCCTCGAACATGTACGATACCCACTGGGGGCCCGTGAACTTGTGGTTGGGCCTTCTCTCACGCGGTGGCCTGCTGGGCCTGATCTTCTTCTCCTCTTGCGCTTCTGCTCTCCCGTTCGTGAGCGACAGGTCGCTGACAGAATCGAGCCGTCGTCGCCTGTTGACCTTCAATGTTGGGGGCTGACCGCCAGCGAACCCGGCCGCCGTCTCGTCCCCGCCAGGCACAGGATCTAGCAGGATTCGCCCCTCCTTGCTCTTCCGGCAGGGGCGGCCTCACGCCGCCTTTCCCCCGGCTCTCAACGGTGGCGGCCTGGGGAGGGAGTGGCCGTCGGCGTCCACCACCGAACCGGTGGGAGATGAAGGTCACAGAGGACCCTATTGCTTTTTTTTCAGGCGTCTTTTTGCAAATCACAGTATCAGGGTGTAATTGGCTTTTTTTTCTTTGCCACGTCACCCTGTCCAGCGGGACCCATATGTCATAATCGTGCTTAAAAAACGTCCTAAGCCAGTGACTAGTGTTTTTGCCAAAACAAAATAGCCCCGAATTAGTGGTTTTTGGCACAAAACTGTAGAAGTGTGATTTCTGCAACCCTAGTCTTCAATGTCGATGTTTTTTGTAATTCACTCTGTGTGGCCATGAGACATGCAAGAGCATGCTCGTATGCACATGTATAATCTGATGGTCATTTTTCAAATAATAAAAATAAATCTATACACCAGTGGACCGAGACAAGAGCATACACACACATATACTGTCAGCATATATACTCTCTCTGTTTTTTTTGTTTACTTCAAACTAGATAATTGCACATGTGTTGCAATAGAATATAAATATTCTAGTATGTTGGCCCATGATTTACATGCCTATATTAATATGATTGTGTAACAAATATTTATTAAATTATGCCCTCGATTTACCTACCTAAATAATTTTCAGGATTGTATTGGATAGTCATTTATTTGGTAATAACTTGTTGGCTTATCAAAGAAAAAGTAATTTTGTTTGGTAAGTCAATATGTATGTAAGGTTGGACTAAGCATTCTACCTAACAGGAAATGGGACCTTACATCCCTTTTTTAAGTAGCAGAGATATTAGTTTTTTCTTACACTTATTCTTTGAAGTTTCACCAAATTTAGAGGAAAAATTATCAATATTCACAATATCAAATCATTATCATTGGAGCCATCATTAAATATATTTTCATATTGTACATATTTAATATTACAGGTGTTGATTATTTTTAAATATATATTTTGTCAAACTTTATTGCCTCCAGCCAAACCTAATGTGCAGAATAAAATGGAGGTAGTATTTGCCCGTACGATGTACATTAACAAGCACTTGTACGATATATTTTTCGTTTTCTTATCCATTCAAAAAAAGACAATTGTCGAACTAAAGATATGTGTATCTCTAATAGATTGAAAATGTTGGAGCAACAAGCAAATGTTCTTTTGTCGACCTATAAACGATAGCCGACCTAAACCGGCCTAGCTAACTAGCCAAAATGTATAATCTCAGTTTGTCGACACATGGACGGATGACCAACCTAGCTAGCCGGTGTGGAACATGGCAAATGTTCTTTTGTGGACGTGCTAATTAATGTAGGGGCTTGCTGGTTGCATAATGTTTCATAGAGGTTTTATGAAATGAGTGAGTTCATATATTAACTAGCATAAGCCTTGCAATCACACATAGCCAACTTCGCCATGCGGGATGGAGTTGATACCTGCATAACACCATCGCTCTTCTCGCGTACCTTACAGAACTGATAATCAAAGGGTAACCTTCAAGCTTTTGTGATCATTGCCTTAAACAACAATGAAGGGTATGTTTGGTTTAAGACAAACCTTATCCTACCAAATATTTGCTAGCAAAAGCTTAGGTATCAAGCTTTTGCTTAACCAAGAGTTAAAAAATATTAATAAAAAAATGTACTACGGCAGGCATCGGTATGCCAGGGAACTAGCATCCATCCAAACAAGGATTAAACCAAGAAAATTTGATATTTGTTCGGCGAGACAAGTTTTGTCCGCTGGTTTTCAGAATAGTTAGATGTCACATGTTTTTGGGCATTCCAGGTTGGTGTTCATCTCGCTTTCATCAGCTATTTGACACAAAACAAAGTATGAAGGCAGATGGTGATGATGCCAGATGCTCTGAGCAAACAAAGTCTATTGATATTGCCTGACCAAGCATATAAGCATTAGCAGGTTGGCTGCTTCCAAAATGTGATTAACTAGTTAAAACTGGTTTTGTGCATATGGTTATTACTGGTGTGGTCAACAACTAGAGCTTCTAGTCCATGACTTTCCATTTGTTTTGGTTTTCACACGCATCATGTTAGCTAGATAAAAAATAAGACCCACGACAGGGGAGATGTGATATTATTTACAGCTCATGTGTTGATTCTTGAGCTCAAAAATAAAGACAAGTCGAAAGCACCAGCATTATCAGGTGAGATCACTATATATCAACATAATCAGCTACTAACTAACAATTTGTGCCAAATCAAGCGCTAGAAGAACAACAAAAGACCAGCTCGCGCGTGGTAGCGACTCACTGAGTCTTGGACTAGAAATGTTATTGACAGGAAGGGATGCTTGGTCAGGCAATACCAATCGGATTCGTTTGCTGAGCCCAATTGCACTTGCTACCACTCAATGAACACGGATCACGCAACTAGTACGCGCTACCACCGCAGCTCTCCTAATCCGTTCAAGGCGCGGGACACGCCCCTCCGAGCCTGGTCCCTGAGCACAACATCCTTGTCGGAGAGCTTAGGGTCTTCATCTTTCAGTCGATTCGAATCATGGAAACAAATGATGTGGCAGGATGCGTAACACCTACTTCCTCGTTGCCTCCTAATCCATGCATCCCATGTATGGTCGTCAACTCAGCTCTCGTGCAATTGTAACACTAGAGGGTTTGCATTTTTGCGCATGATGATGGTGATCAGTGAATAGGTACGTCAGCCTGATGATGTTGCATTGCATGTGCCGCCAGTCATGTCGATATATATGATCGTGTAATGCTCAATCAACTTAAGTACGTGCATATATGTCCCTGGTTGGTGGTGACCCTTCCACCTATAAAAGACGGACGACCAACCTAGCTAGCTGGTGAATAGAGAACATGGTTGCACAAGGTTTCATAGAAGTTCTGTAGAACAAGGAGTCAGTTGATATAGGCATGGCCCTCGCTATCCTCCCCAAGGTTTTCCCACATTTGTTTTGGTTTTATGCAGGGAGGAACTTCGCCATGTGGGGTGGAGTTCCTCCTGCATAAAACCAGAGGCCGGGGGTCACTCTTCTCTCTTCTTTCTTGTTGATTGTTTTTGAAATAGCTAACTGCTTATGCCAAGCGATAACACCATCGCTCTCCTCATTCGTACCTAAAAAAAGTGATAATCAAAGTGTAACCTTGAAGCCTGTGTGATCATTTCCCGAAACAACAAATATTTGGCTACATATTTTGGGTCTCGGGCTTTAGGAGTTGACTAATATTGGTCAAAAAACATGAACTACAGCGGACAAAAATACATTGGTATGCTACAAGAAGTTGGCATCCATCCAAACAACGACCAAACCAAACAAAATCAACATTGTCTTGATAGGACGAGTTTCGTCCACAAGTTTTCAGAATAGTTAGCTATCACGTGTTTATTAGCAATTTCACCGCCTTTTGACGGCAAATAAGATTCTTATGGGTTTCAGCTATAGCCTACCCCAATTTATTTGGGTTAATGTTTTTGTTGTTGTAACTGTTTGTGATGATGATGATGCCAGATACGCCTGACCAAGCGCATTAGCAGTAGCAGGTTGGCTGCTTCCAAAATCTGATTAACGACTCCCTCTGTACCAAAATACATGTCGTTGGAGTAGCTGAACTTAAGCTACTCCAGCAACATATGTCGTTGGAGTAGCTGAACTTAAGCCACTCCAGCAACATGTATTTCGGTACAGAGGGAGTAGTTAAAAATGGATTTGCGCATGTGGTTCTTCCTGGTGTTCTCATTTGGGTTTTCACATGCAACTTGCTAACCAGATTAGAAAACAAACAGGAGAAATGCGATATTGCTGGCAGCCTATGTGATGATTCTTGAGTGCAGAAATGACAACAGGTTGAAAGCACCGGCATAAATTCTAGATGAAATTACCATTAGCCAAAGTAAGGTGACATACCAAAAAAGGCAACAGCATTATCAGCTATGCCAGCCTGACCAAGCATTGGAGTACTAATTAACCCAAACTGCGGAAATGATGATTTGTCAGCCTGTTCAAATGTCAGGCTGATACACAAGGCTTGCAGTAATAATTTGTGCCAATTCATGCGCCAGAAGAACAGAAGAACAGCTTACAGGCCATCGAGAAAACAACAAAATTCATATACGAACAACAAAACTAAAGCGCTAAAACAAGTTTAGAGCGTGTAATGGAATGCAACAGAAAGCACCCTAAAAGTTTCACTGACAGAACAAAGGCTTAGCACATTCAGTGATCATGTTCCCCTCGGGCACCATCCATTGTGGCCGCCTTCTCTACCTCGGTCTCAGCAACATATTTCATCAATTTCAGCTTCCTAAAGTGGCTGAAGATCATCCTTTGTATATTTGACCAAGACCATCATTCTTTGTCGTCACCACACTATCTATGTTCTTCCCACCACTCGCAAGAACCTAAAAGTTTACATCTACAAGTGATCAGCTAACAAAAATAAAACTGGAAGGATAAAGTGAAGATACAAGTTACAACACAACAGTGATTTTCAAATAACTAAAAGATCAATATAGATGGCAAGGATCCAAGAGAAAGCAAAACAATGGTAGAAGAAAGACCAAGCAATTCATTTGGACCATCCTACAACGGAATCCATCCTAACAGAGAATCTGGATGTTACAACTGCAAGTGAATATCCAAAAATTCAGGTACTGAAGATTATGTTCTTGCTCAACGTGTATGCTGATATAAGTTGCAGACCTATGGAGATAATAAATAGGTGAATAATTGGCCGCCTGGCACACACACTACTTGGTGACAAAACATGGGAGACGGAGAACTGTTTCTTTTTTGGTATTGTTGAGAAAAGCTGCACATGTATAATTTTAAACAAGTATGAACAAC
The DNA here is from genome assembly GCA_000582825.1 of Hordeum pubiflorum. Classification (NCBI taxonomy): domain Eukaryota; kingdom Viridiplantae; phylum Streptophyta; class Magnoliopsida; order Poales; family Poaceae; genus Hordeum; species Hordeum pubiflorum. The sequence goes on along the minus strand of CBMN011746674.1, from coordinate 5,513 downwards.
CTGGTCTCATCAACTCAGCAAAAAATGAAAGTGATAGAAATCTGATGAAAACACCAGTTGTACTTTCAGAGTGCAAGTGAAAGAAAGGGTCACATTAGATAGAACATAGGGTTACCAAGATTCAGAGTTATAAAAATAAGGTTAGAATAAACATTAACGAAAGGCAGCTATGATAAAACATTATCAAAGAACTATACCATATCAAATATATAGATTATGAAAAGCAGCTCTGTTCTCCTATTTCAGCTCTGGACATATTCTGATGCCATCGGCACATTACCAGACCCATGAGAACTAGAGCTGTTGACAGGCACAGTGCGTTGAGCGAAACTGAGCAGCTGCTTGCGCTGATACTCGTTTGTGTGAGGAAGGCTAGCACGCAACAGCTCCACTGGTGTTTCCCTGCTTATCACAGCTGCAGCAGCAGGTTGCATTTGCACTGTATGAACCACAGTATCAAATTTACTCATGCAATACCCCATAAGCAGCCCAAAGAAGCCATCAAATGATGCCTGCCATAGAGTTCGGTTCTGCATGCTGTAGGCGGAGGCCACATGTTGATCAGTAAGAAGCTCCGTAGCTCTGTCCAGTACAGACTTTATGATGACAGAAGCCCCATCCCCAGCAGCATATCCCAGAGGTCTAAGAGGTGGTTGCTGCGACGAACATGCAACAGCTGCAAGACAAGCACTGAGTCCACTCAAGTCCATCCGAACAACACAGGTGGATAGAGCACTTACAAGTTTAGTTGTGGTCCCAGCTACGCTGCTATCAGCGGGCAAATTGCCGAATATAAATCTTAGATGCCGGAAAACTGCCATGCAAACAATCCTTGCCAGCTCGCTGCCTGACGTAACAAGATCAATATAACGAGAAAGTAGTTTCCGACCCTTCGGAAGAGATACTATGCGGAGAAACACTAGATCATCATTTGGCGACAGAGGTGCATCCTTATTAGGTGTAAGTGGATCAACTAATTGTAGTGATTCTGCCAGCTGCTCGAGAAGAGCCTGTCTTCTGTTTCTCAGCTGCAAACCACCATCTGGCTGTTGACTGAAGTGAAGCAAACGATCGATATCATCCACATCCAGTAGTAGGCAAAGGCCATCTTCAATTGTGATTCTAGCAGCCAGCATCGGCTCTTGGTCAAGAGATTTTGAAACAGATTTTTCAGTAGTGCTATCACTTGGTTCAGAGGCTTCTTCAACATCAAGGAGTGGACGGGGCCTGCGGATGGAAGAAAATGGGAGCCTCCCAAGAGCATCAACCTGAAGATACGCATGTGGCTCATCCTTACTGCGTGCACGAGAAGATGTATCTCTGATCAAGGTTGGACAGAAGTAGTGCCTCAGTTGTGCTCCTGCTGATTTTCTGGACAAACAAGCTTGATGATAATAATCATCAATATATGGATCAGTGATCTGAGTGGCAGCTTTTTGCATCCTTGCGATGTTCTCAATTTCTTCAGTGGACATGTACTTGGATCTGAACCGCTGCCACCTATTATCCATTCTCATATTGGCAGGCTCAAAACCTTGGGGAGGATAGCGAGGGCCATGCCTTCCATGGTGTAACATCGATCTTGCTCTGGGATCATTCAAGTCAGGCATAACAAAATTTGGATCAAATCTACCCATCATTTGTGGTGAAGGATGCCGAGGACCAACCATCTGCAGATTTTGTGGTGGAGAATGTTGGGCACCAAGCATCTGGGCATGTAGTTGTGAGAACTGGGGTGGAGAGTGTTGAATTGGGAGCATTCCATTTTGTTGACGGGGTGGCGGCATTTGAGGTAGCATAAATCCATTTGGATGCTGCATCAAAGCTGGTGTAAATCTGCTGCCATTCCCACGAATCAGTTCAATATTATTATATTGCGGCTCTTGGTGAGGATATGATGACATTCTCTGCAAAGGAGATGGCCTTGGTCCGAGAATAGGTTCAATAGGATTGTACTGAGCATCTTGTTGTGGGGATGAGGATGTCCTCTGAAGTCTGGAATCAGCAAACTGGGCTGGATGGGGTGGTTGAGACCACCAGTTTTTGTTGTCCAGCCGTTGTTCAGAGTCCACTGCAGGCTGTGTAGGCCAGTATGATGATTCAGCCTCTTGTGCCCAGTCAGCAGTAGAAGCTATAAAGTGCAGAATTATAATAAACGATTAAACAAACAAAAATGATGTTAATGTGTATAGCACTCAACAAAGCAACAAGAAAACGAAGATTATTTATTTTCATTAGTTAACCCAAGATTTGCATTCAAACAATGACAGACTAGCAGTAGCAGCCATATTATAGTAATTACTTTCATTAGTTAACCCAAGGTTTGCCTTCAAAGAATGACAGACTAGCAGTAGCAGCCATATTATAGTAATTACAATGGTCAGACATAAGACATACAAAGCCAAGTTAAGTACATCATGATAACTGTAGCTGTGGCAGTAAGTTGAAAGGATTTGGAGAATACTCCCTCCGTAACATAACATAAGACGTTTTTTGACACTGCACTGTGGCAGTGTCAAAAAACGTCTTATATTAACTGTAGCTGTGGCAGTAAGTCGAAAGAATTTAGCGAATACTCCCTCCGTAACATAATATAAGACGTTTTTTGACACAGTGGCAGTGTCAAAAAATGTCTTACATTATGTTATGGAGGGAGTATCTCTTAAACATGTGCAAACATGCTATCTAACAGCATGCATAATAATGCAGCAAACATATCCTTCAAAGACAGGAAGGAAGTTAAAACACAAAAGGATATTTCTTCAAAAACAAACGAGTAAACCAGCATTACTCACTTTGTCCAGGTAACGATCCCCCACGACTAACTATTCCTGATTGCTTTGGTTCGTTAACAGTTCTGGACAGCTGAAATTGTAAATAAATAAATCAGCCTCACCAGTCAAACAGTAACAAATGAAACAGGGCAACCGTGCAAATTAGTTACACGTTAATTTTGGTAAAACAAATGAGAGCTCATGTGACTATATTAGTATAATCTTATAATATACATCCAATAATCTTAAATGAACTATGTACCAAAGAAATCAAACCTTTGAGAATGCCCCGGCAAGATCATCAACACCAGTAAATGAACCTACACCTCCGTCCTGCAGAAGCAAAGCTTGACCAATGAGCTGTTGATCTTCCTATACAACAGAAAAAAGAAATACTTTTGCAATCTTTTAAGGTGATCAGAAATTCAGTGGGACAGCATTCTGAAATCGTTCCTAAAGGCCTGTTTGGGATCCAACTGTGAGTAAAAACAGAACAAAAACTGAAGGGAATGAAGCACACAGTAGACACAACGTGTAACGGTTCCTACCTGAAGTCATAACTAAAACTTGGTTGTGTACAGTTAGGACTACCTCCCGCATAGTGCATTCAACGTAAGCTTTCTAATTTTTCCAGGATATGTAAGGAGGATTTCCAACCATAGCTGTATGCACTTTACAGAGTTAATAACTAATAGTTCCAAATTAGATACGTCAACTTCCTCAGTTTAAGCGGAACTTTTCTGAATACATGATAGCATTACTAAGTACTAACCCTAAAATACAATTGACTACACTCTTTACCAGGCTTTCGACCAACATACACGGAAACAGTTAGTCAGTTAGCAATCACAAGAGACAATGCCAGCTTTCCCAGTTTACATAACAATGTATATTCCTATTTTCCTATTTGGTCGCATGTGAATACCTATAATAAAATTGGTTGCATACTTTGCATCCTCTACCAAGTTCCTGATGGCATGAAACAAACTTGAAAACAAGGGCTAGAAAAGATGGATCAAAATTAAGATAATTTCTAAGAGAAACTCTCCTCGTGCTCTGCAGTCCACAGGGAGTTTGCAACCTTCTAATATAATAAAAGGAAGCCTCATAATGCTATCCCAATGCACAAGTTACCTATTTGACACATCATCTCACAAACATAACGCCTATTCACTGTGGAATTTATTTTATTTTTTGAAAGGAAGGACCAGAAGGTGCACAATGGTGGTCACGTCAAAACAGAAGAGATGTCCAAATCTATCATATATTTTACCTCCAACATATCCCTTCCATAAATAGGAGTGTATTCTTCGTCACCAGGCCCAACAAAACCAGCATCACCAGCATCATCATCATCCAACCCACCTAGCTCAACCTCCTCCAAGACATTGTTACCAAAGAAAGCATACTGTGATGCATCAAATTTGGTATCACCTGCACAGGGATAATGTCAGAACCTAGTAACAATAACAGATGCTATGGGAGAAGAAAGCAATATAAAAATACTATATCGAGAACATACAATGAGGACAGTGTTAGACTAAGGCTGCAATTGGCATTGCAGTGGATTGTGATAACCCGTTAACCAGCTTTTACCTGTTTTAGTGTTTGTTCTACCCTCTACTAATACTTTTATTATGGCTTAAATTGCTACAGAAGATTATTAAATAAGCACAGCACAGTTTAGTAACCGCAGCCTGAGCCTAAAGCAGATACAGGTGTGCTCCGCAATAGAACACTGTTGTGAGATGTTAGTCATATACATCATGCAGAAGTTAGGCTATCACCAAAAGAAGCAATTGAAACAGCAAATGTAGATATAAGTAAGTTCATCCCACCACTGTGATTGAATTCAATCAATGCCGCAGATTTTCGCTACCCGTAAAAGCGTGGGAACAGAAGGTTAACCCGTTGCAGAAGAGAAGCAGATGTGCCGAACTGCGGTGCTTCAGTGAGAAGCACCTACTTGCGTGATATAATTCCCCTTCTTAAACTAATGTAGTTTTACAATAGTTTTGACAAACTAGGCGTACTCTAAAAGATAAATGCAGGGAGTATAATTCAGATTTTCTGCTACCCATGGAAGCGTGGGAACAGAAGAATTCTTAGAACAAATTACGACAAGCTTTATTGATTTGCTTGCTCCACCGCAGAGCTAACCCAAAACACGGTGGGTACCACCGCACCAGGACTAATTCCAGCAGGTGACATTAGCTTAACTCACAAGCATGGCCAACGATTAACAAAATTAGCTCCGTATCCCAGAGAATAACATGGTAGAATCTTATTTCAAAATGAGCTTTATCAGTATTACTTTTCAAAAAATAAAAATAAAAAGCTTAGTTCAATCCAATCATCATTATCACAAACTAATCCCTCTGAGCATTCTACTTTCATCATGGGAATCTCAATAATAAACTAATCAAAAACAAAACTGACTCGTCACCTGGCTCCATGGCGCGGGGGTTCCTGAACCCCCAAAATTTCTGGAAAACAAGCTGAGATCTCGAAGAGCCGAGACGAACCGTGAAGGGGCTCCGCTAGCACGAGGCGCGGCAGCGAGCAAATCCGTGGCTAGCTGCATGGAGCGAGAAGGGGTCGAGTTCGATTTGCTGGCAGCAGAGGAAAACACAAACCCCAGAAGAGCCGCGCTAGGGCTTCCTTACCAACACAGCCTGGACGGATCTCCCGTCCGCTCCGAGCCAATAGAGCCGAGGGGACGCGGGGGAGGAGGAGGAG
>CBMN011746656.1:0-10534 GCA_000582825.1 Hordeum pubiflorum | reverse complement strand
GGGTTGTGGCCACCTCGTGGCTGTTCTGGCCTCGTCCCGAAGCTTTCTTAGTCTCTTCTGGTCCAAAAAAAAACTCCCGTAAATTTCTATCCAATTTGGACTTGGTTTATATTGATATTTTAAAAAGTCCAAAAACAGGCAAAATACAAAAACTAGCATTGAGCACTCAGTTGATAGGTTAGTCTCAAAAATGATATAAAATAACATACAAAGTATTCAAGATTGATAATGTAATAGCATGAAATAATTAAAAATTATATATACGTCGGAGATGTATCAGCGGGGAGAATGGGCGGAGGTGGGTATGGGGGTGCCAAATCCGGACCCGAAGCCGGTGGGTGCCATCCGGAGTATCAATTAGGGTTGCAAAAAAAGCTCGAGGCTAGTGGACCACTCAAGATCGACTCTTTTTTTGCTTGACTCAAAATAAATGAGTTGAGTATGAACACTTTATGCAGCTCAATATAGAAACGAGCTAATCTTGAGCGAGTATTGGCTCGCTCGAGTTTAGCTCGATAGCTCGGTATCATATAATTATATTACAATTTCTAATATATATTAAAAAATATAGTTTTATTTATTACCATACATGTTGTGTATGATTTCTTCATTTTACGTACTACCAAACATGGATGCTCAATGAAAGTGTGGAGAAAATTCAGCCTCAATATGGTTTGCGGGCAGCCATGCGTTAATTGTCGTGCTATTTTGGCCAAAGTTTGAGAGTAGAGGCGCCTTTGTTTTCTTCTGTTTCTAGTTCATCCATGATCACTTACTATAAAGTATTAGTCTTTAGTTCAGAGAGAATAAGTTGAATTATATAACGTTTTTTTATGTTGTGTTGTGGCTTATCTTGTTTAAAAATTTGTCATAGATTATTTAAAAACCATCTTATTTAGCTCGAGACTAGCTCAAGATCGTTACAACCTGGGCACGAGCTACTTTCTACAACGCGACCTTGAGTTTCGCTCAGTTTGAGCTCGCTCGAAATTTATATAAATTGAGCTGAGCCTAATCCAACTCGCTCGAATTCGAATCGTTTGTAGCCCTAGTACCAATTGCTCCATGGTATGACATTTTTCAAAACTAATTTTAACACTATTCTTTAAAATCTACTCCCTCCTGCCACGAGATTGCGAGGCTACTAGCCCAACTATTAGCGGAAATTCGTTTTGGCTCTGGGGTCCAGATGCACCTGAAATCTGTACCACTCCTTCTCCTCGCGATCTGTGTTGCTGCCTGTATCCTGTGTTGCTGCCTGTATCCAGAAGCGTATTCACCACCACGCTTCCTTTTTCCTACAGTACAATGGCCCACGCCTGCACCTCAATAAATGATTGCATGTCCGCTACAACGCCGTTGGTCCAGACGGGGCATGACGATCTTGAGCTGTGCTCACTTAATATGTACCTTCCGTCAGTCGGGGCGTTACCATGGGAGGCCCCCGTTCAAATCCATCACTGATTTTTTATCATCCTCGTTTTACAGTAGAACAGAGGAAATTTCAGGTTAATCCCCCAATTCCAACAGCTGGTGCCAGACTACCGCATCTCCCTTGCTCATGCAGAAATACAATTGCATGAAGAAACCATATCAATGATTTTTATTTTAGACGAGCCTCCCTGTTCCATTGCATAACAAAACCAATGACAGACAGTCACAGTTCGATAGAAAAAAGAGGACCGCACCGCCGCAGCCGACAAAAAAAAAACAAGATAAAAAGACTATCTGCGAGGGAGCCTTAATTTCTGCACACGCAGGTGTCCAGCTAAAAACAAAGAATTAGACTACCAAGAGGGGATCTCCTCCAGCTCCCATAACTGTTTTCTTTGATCTCTTGGCTGGCGTATCTGGTTGAGAAGACCAACAACAGTAAAGTGTGGAGACTGGACTTGTCAAGGTTTTTGTCACAGCTGTCTTCTCATCTCATGAAAGAGCGTCAAAAGACTTTACTTGGGGATCATCAATCTTTAGTCGTCGACAGAGGAGGGAATCAGGAACAAAGCTTACTTGGGGATATGGCAGTTTCTCATTCAGCCACATCCCAGCAACAGAGGAGTTCAAAGAATGAAGGTCAAGTACTTGCACAGGTTTTCTAGATTCTCCTTTGCATGTTCCTTGGTCAATATCAACCATATCTGAACAGTTGCCAGAATTATCGACCAAACCTGCTTTGATGGGCATCCATGAAACATTATCAAAAAATGAATGAGTTCCTACATTTCCAAATACTTACACAGTACAACATAGCAGACGGTATTGATATCAGAGTTCTTACTGTAATATAAGCAGAACCTTGCAATAGATTCAAAATTGTTTCCTATATGAACAACAAAGAATTTTGCAATAACAGGCCAAATATTCCTTGCAACCACAAAGTTAAAGAAAAGGTGTATCAAGTTATCTTCCTCATTACAAAACATACAATACAGAGGCTTACCATACCAATGATTTGCTTAACAAGATGGGGAAAATCAATAAAGGCGAATCAGGGATCTTACCGAGCATCCGCAAACTATTTCCTGCACGCATTTTTGGTCTTCTCTGCATTTACCATTTAGTCTGCTCTTGTCGTATCTGATCCCAAACCCATGTTCATACGAATACAGGTTACAAAAACCATACGCCTCTGCTAGTGAATCAAATGTCAGACCCAATGCTGTCTCAACGACATGTTCACCTATTTTTTTAGCATATCCTCGTCTTGTCTGCTCTTGAGCCCCAACCCTGTTTGGACTCGGTGTCCTGTACGATGGATGGCTACCTACTCTCACCCTGTACAGAAGCCGTATTTATTAGTCTATATGGTCTCTATCAGCAAAGCAAATGTACAATTCAGTGTGTTCTTTCAACGAATGTAAACATATACAAATACCAACCACCAGTCCAGAGCAATGAACAATCCACGTACGACGTAGCAACAAAAAAAACCTTCAGCACTTACAATTCATCAACTGCTTTGCCAGCCGAAAATTATTTTGGATACCTATCTCTCTAAAGATCAAACAACCACATATGCCATTCAGCCATCCTGCTAGGGATGTCGTTCACTGTCCCTATCATTGCCTATGCAAAATCCTCAGCCCACTGTACAATTTCCAAACTATACCAATCTACCTCCTAAATTTTGGAGATCCAGTTTATCAGTTTCAAAGTAGTCATTCAAATTATTGCAAATATCAAATACAACGATCAACCCTCATTCCACATGGCACTGTACGACGTGCAGTGACCAATTCAGTGACATGCTTATTTAATGTAAACATATACACACCAATGCAAAATCTACATATGAAGCCACTCCAAAACAAACTTCCTACTTCCTGCATACACTTTGTCTTCTCGGCATTCAGCCTACCTTTGCCGTACCCTATGCCAAAACCATGCTCCCATGAGTAAAGGTTGTAAAAATCATATGCTTCGCCCAACAGGTCAAACGTTAAACCAATAACAGGCTCAAACGTTCCAGTGCGCCGATTCTTTCAGGTCACGGAGCCCTATCTGGTGGCTGATGACCCACTCTTACTCTGTAGCAGGAAAGCAAAATTCTCATGGACACAAACCCAAACTCATGAATGGCTAGCGTTTTCTGTTTTTCAAAACAACTAATAATTCAGTACAAGCACAAGAAAACACAAGCCCTGCATTCACTTTTTTTTAGCAATTACGACAATTATATCCACCGCACGACATCCAATTTATGAACTTAATCATAATCCACTACAGCAAGGAACATTTTCTTCAAACTAACAGTGCAACGTGCATCATAACAAACTGATCACAACTACGCTTGCAAAGAGAAAACATCCAGTTCTAATAAAATGCCGTTTACCTCTTAGTCCAACCAGGGGCTTGGGGATCAACCTTCCCGGTGGATTGAGCAGAGCCTCCATCACCACTTTCTGTTCGATCTTGAATCACAGCTTCCTGGTCCCCGTCAAGATGTGGTTCAACGCCGACCTGTTCAATGGCATCAGCATTATCACCCCTCACTCTCACTGAAACAGGACATGGCCGCGCCGCCAGCAGCAACACTTATCCTCCTCGTCGCACATTGTAGCACCCTGCCCAGGTGAGCTCCGCCCAAATCCACATACCACCGCCCCGCGAGATCCATTGGCGGACTATTCTTCCCCATGGCCAGCCCCACCAATAAACTCCATCAGGGCCGCCACGCTAGAGGCCTCATCCGGGAAGATGGGAAACCTGCGTGCATTTCAATCAAACCACTAAGCCCTTGCAGATCCTGGATAGCAAACGGGAACTAAGAACATTTTTGCTGCAAGTAGGGATTTTGTACCTGTCCACCGGAGAGACGGCCGTGGCTGTGCCACCGCTAATCAGAGACCACACCCGCCCACGAGATTAGGAAAGCAGTGTCTGAGCACACAGCCTATGCAACGCCGCCGCCGCCGCCGCAGCCCACCGGCTCTGTTTTTCCCTCGATCCCCTTTCACTCCAGCGCCAAAGCTGGTGGATGGGGATCCAGTCATTTTTGTCTCGTCTGACTAGTGGGGCTAGCTGACGGACTGGACTGAACAGATGGACACGACGCGTCTCGGACACAAACGGCCGCGGGTTTGCCACCGTTAACGGCGGTTCGCCAGCCGTCGCCAACAGTGGCCTGACACCATACGTACATGCGTATTTGCCCCTTATTCTGTTCCAGTATATCAAATTGAATAAAGCATGGCACACATCCCACAGCTTTCCTGGTCGGCCCAGATTTCGGGATCACCTGGACCCGGGAGCCAAAACGCTCCTCCCAACTATTAGGGGCTATTCATTGCACAAACTCCTAGAACAAATGATGTTGTAATTTAAATCATCCTATTTTACGCCTTAAGAGCTCAGAGTAAAATAGCTGGGCAAACACCTACAAAAACTAGAATGCGGGGTTGTCCATCGCATGTCCCATTAAACCCAGATTTCCTATTTTTTAGAAACTACATTTTATTAACATATAAAAATAAATACCATTTAAAAAGAAAATCAGTAATAACGACGGAAGGTATATTGCAGAAAATTCAAAAAACATTTATGTCCATACTTATGGAAATGTCCATGCAAAACAAAAAGTATGTATATGGTCCAAAAATAATGCATAGTTTTAAAAAATAAATATATTTTTGAAATTATTCGTATATGAGTTAATATGTCCATATACTATAGTAATGTTCAACTACAAGGGAAAAGTAAAACGACATACATCAATAAAAATAAAAACAAAGCAACATAAAAATTTGGGAAAAATAACATAAAATGAAAAGGAAACGCAAAAATAGAAAAATGGGAAACGAAAATGAAAAGAAAACGAAAAGAATGAAAGGAGAAACAAAAAAGAACATGGGAAACGTAAATATGGCCGGGCCCAGGCGCCCAGCCAGGCACACCTTTTTGACGCGTCAAATTCACCCCTTCTCTTTGGAGGCCCATTCTGCAATACTGAAGGCCCAAATCCCATGCGAAAATAGAAAGATCGGACAAGTTGGTTGCGTTGCGCGTCCTTCCTCTCGGCCGCTCCCCTAAACCCCATTTTTAGGGTTTGTCGCCGCCCTCCCCTGCCCCCTCTTCTACCGCCTCCTCGAAGCATCCAAAACCCCAGCCTTTTTAAGCCAATCTCCTCCCATCGAGAGCGAGAGGCATCTTGCGGCGCATCGGCACATTCGTTGAGTCGCAGACATGTCTTCGTTTTGGGGTAAGCATCCGGCTCGATCGCCATGGCCGCCGCCGTCAATTTCTCCGTGCTCTCCCTTTCCCTTTTCATGTCTAACCTTTTGCTTCCAGGTGCGGAGGTGAAGCCGGAGAAGCCCTATACGCACACCCACAGCCCGCGCCGCGGCCGCCTCCGCCTCACCCAGGTTCGCGATTTCTCGCCCTTTGACTTTTGATTTCCTCTGTTAATGTCACGAGATGGCTAGGGTTCCTGGCTGCGGTGTAATCCCGCTACGTTGCGTGACCGTGTCTGATTTTGTTTGGTGGGCAACGCAGGCGACGCTGGGGGCCGAGGTTGGAAAAGCGGAGAAGGGGAAGACGAACTTGGTGCAGCTGCAGTGCACTGTTAAGAACAAGGAGCCCGTGTATCTCTGCGCCCTGATTCCGGGGCAGTCGGTGACTTGCCACCTGGACTTGGAGTTCGAGGAGAAATTCGTGACGTTCTCGGTGGTTGGGCCGAGGAGCGTCCACTTGGCTGGATACTATGTTGGGTATCGTTTGTTTCGTTTCTGCTACTGTAGTTACTTTTCTTTGATGATGAATTGATGATAGTTGATTGCTGGGATTATTTTCTCTGGTTGAGAGTTGTTGTCAGTGTGGTTTCCTTTCCTTAATTATTTTGTCAGCGATGTGTACGAGGACACTGGTGACAGTGATACTGGTAGTGACTCACTTCAAGGCTCCGATGATGATTTCATGGCATCTGATGATGATGATGTGGTCATTCCAATATCCCATGGCCAGATGAACACAGGTATGCTTGTAAATTTAATCCCATTGTGCAAGCCATGCCGTTCTGTTATTGATTCTGACGAGCCTGGGATGTTCAGACAGCGAAGATGATTCAGACTATGATGAGGAGTATGATTCAGAGGATGATGAGGATTTGATGTACAACCAGGGTAGAGGCAAGAGTTCAGGTAATGCTTCCATATGTTTATCCATTTTCTAGGTCCTGACTTTGATGTAGCAATTTCTTTCGTTAGAAAATGTGCATAGGATAATCATAGCCAGTTGTATGTAGGCTTAGTAAGTGCATGTCTGCACGTGTATATCAGGTTGAAGTTAGCATGGATTAGTATGTCACCGGCATGTTGGATTAGGTATATGTGCCAGTTTCGTAGGCATAGATTCTCTAGATTGCACTGTGAATTTATGTGCATGCTTATATAGAATCAGCATTGTTCATTCTGTCCTTATTTGTCCATAAAATAAAATAGAAGTCTTGTTGCCATTTGTTTGAAAAGTGTTGGCGTTGAGATACATGGGCTATTGGCCTTCAGGCCTCAGATCATCTCATGATTTTGCTTCAATGTGGGCAAATTTTGCAGTTGTCATTGAGGAGATTCAAGAGGATGAGAAGCCTATTGGTGGTGAAGGACAGATGGGATCAAAGAAGAAACAGAACAGTGAAAATGATGATAATTCTCGACTTCAGCTTGCTGTTAGGACCCCACCTGCTGAATCCGTGGAAAGTGAAGATGAAGACGGCTTTCCAGTGTCTGAATCAAAGAAGAGTTCTAAAGGTAGTTCCAAGAAGGAAGACAGGAAAAGGAAAAGTGATGCTATTAATGATCCCAGCAAGTCCTCAGGGTACATGCTAGTTCACTGTTTTTCCCTAGCTGATTTGTTAAATCATGATGAAGCAACATGTGTTTAATTTTGCCTGTCTTCCCAGGGAGGTTAATACTGAAAATGATGTGGTTTCAAAGAAAAAGAAAAAGGCCAAGGACAAAAGGAATGCTGTGGACAGTGAGAAGGTAAACGATGAAGAAAAGGAGATGAAGCTATCTTCCTCAGCTGACACTGTTGCAGCCAAACAGAAGAAAAAGAAAAACAAGAAGCAAAGTGCTTCTGAAGGTGTCACTGATGAGCAAGCTGATAAGAAAACCATAACGTACGTATGTTAAGCTGTCATATATTGTGTCTGGCTTTCCATACTGAGTGCTTTTCTGATGAAATCATCTCATTTCTTTGTTATAGCGACAATGATGAGGAGCCTAGCAAAGAGGGGGGCAAGAAAAAGAAGAACAAGAAGAAAACACAGGAGAACAATGGAAGCGAGAACCAGGCACAGACTGATGTTATGAATTCAGCTAGCAAGGAGCAGACATCACCCAAAGCACGGACTTATCCCAATGGTTTGATTGTTCAGACGGTGTTGTTGGGCAAACCAGATGGTAAAAAAGCTACGCCTGGGAAAAAGGTAAACATTTTTTAGGTTGCACCAGCAGAACTCTATTCAGGCTACCATTTATCAATGCAATTTCTGAGTACTTCCAATTGCTCAATGAGATCAGTATGTACTTGCCTTTGCATTGTTCTAATTAATTTGATCACTTTGAGATTTTTGTATGCTTGGATTATGTATGTATTTTAACTATTATTACTGACAATTGAATTCTTCTCTAGGTTTTTGTCACATACACTGGCAAGCTGAAGAATGGCAAGATTTTTGACTCTAATGTTGGTCGGAAGCCTTTCCAGTTTAGGCTGGGTAACTTCTTTTCTTCTGCTGATGTTCTACCCTCTAGCGTACTTGTATCCTTGTTAGTATTGGTTTTAATGTTAATTCAATGCAGGTGTTGGAGAGGTTATTAAAGGCTGGGACATTGGTGTCAACGGTATTTAATTTCTCAAATTGCCATCCATGGCTAGTGCATATGTTGTACTCCGTACCTGATACATGCGGCTAGTTCATAATCTCTTATGATCCTGTCTTGTTTGCTTGTTATAGGTATGCGCATCGGGGACAAAAGAAAGCTTACCATTCCACCATCTATGGGGTAGGACATATATACTGCTTCTACATCGCTTTTACATCGGCGTCTGCTTGTTTCGATTCTGATTTGTGCCCTCTTTGTAGCTATGGAAACCAGAAGGCCGGGACGATACCGCCAAACTCAACTCTTCTGTTTGATGTGGAGCTAGTGAACGTACAGTGAAGAGGTGACCCAAAAGGGACGACGACAAACTGAGACGGTTGGGCAAGTTCAAGAAACACCATTTTCCTCCGTCAGTGCCATAGCTTCAGTCAACATCATACAGTCGTCTTTATGTACCTCACATGTCAACTAAGCCAACTGGGCTAGTTTTGGGGGCGTAACATTGGCCTGGGCTGCAACTGAGCTCATCACTGTGATGATTTTGTCGCTCGTTTTGACAATCTTCTGGAATCACGCTAAGACTTGTTACCAAGGAATGGATGATGTCACAGTTTTAAACTATCGTAGGACATGTACTACTAGTGATCCCATTGTTTGATGGTTGAATGTTGAAGGATTTGAATCAATTTTCACTTTTGGCTGAACTCGACTCTTGCCTCAAATCTAAGGATTCCCACTTGTATGAAAGTGTAGGAGGAAAATATCGGCGAAGATAATGCAATTTTAAATCAAACTAAATATAGTAGGTAATATTTATAATAATTGAACTAATTAAACTCAAGTCATGATAGTAGCGAAAATAAAAACACTCATCATTATATCGTTTTAGTTTTTTTTGGGTCAGGAGTCAAGGGTGTGGCATGATAAACCCCCGGTTTCTTGATTCTGCTTATTGTAAAGGATATGATTATTAACTAGCAAATCAGCCCGTGTATTGCAACGGGTGGAAAGAAAACACACTCCCTAACCTAATAAGCATAACTCGAGACTTTAATTGGTCCATGTACTTTATTTCAACACATCTATGTTTTTCTTTATCCTTCTTTCCCCTCTCGTCAACGGTGGCCTCAGTGTTCATACCATCACAACAGTTTGAATGTTGTCAATCTTAATACATCCCATCTTGGTATAGGATAATAAATTTATTTTTTATATGAGATTTTGGCAAGGCTTGCATGCGTGGTTATAGATACTTTTTTCGTTTCTCATCCTGGTTTTGCCGAAGTGTTCATTGTCAATTCGAATCGGCACGGGTATTAAAAAAAGACTGACCATATGTTGTTGATTAAGGTTTCATCATAAATAGCATTTTTTAATGATTAACAGGTTAAATAATATCATATTCAGGTTCTATATATTTTTCTAATCAAATTTCGGAGTTGTTCGGATTCACTCCGCTCCGCAACTCTGCTCCCGGAGCGGCGCCAAGCGGATCAGCTCGACGGAGCGGCCAGAGCGGAGCGGAGCAGTCTGCAGTGTATTTCTACGGAGTTGAGAAGTCAAGGCTCCGCGCGCTCCACTCCTGCAGTGGAGTTGAGCGTTGCCGAACGCTCTTCATATATGACATATTAAATTTAGAATTAGAATTTAAAAGATATGATCTTTTAAAAAATCAATTAATATGTACTGCGGGTTAATTACCATGAATTTGAGAGGGTTTTTTGAAAAATAGTATGACGGACCAAAAATACCTATTTCGTTTTTTTTACGTCATATTTCGTTTATTAGTAGGTATAGATATAGATTAAATAAAGCAGCCGAAGTTCAAAAAATAAATATGATATAGATAAAAATTTTACTACATGTTTCTAGACGTCACCTGCTAAACATTTTTCTAGATTTTTTTAAAATTCCAAAAATGATTTCACTCAGTTTTCATTTCATCTCACCTGATATTTTCTTGAAGTTGGACTTGAACAAAGAGTGATCTAAACTCCATTATATTTTTTTTACGAAGGGGGTAATTGCCAATTGGTATTTCTCGAGGTGCAACTGCTTCTGTTTGTGCTGGATTTTCTACGCGACTTTACAGTTGGATGATGAGCGCCCACATACACGAGCAGGCTCATCCCCTGCCCGAAACAAGGAAATCCAGACACGCACGATGCTTTCGTCGCCATCTCCTCCCACCCTCTGCAGCCTCCTCCTCCTCC
>CBMN011746642.1:0-10437 GCA_000582825.1 Hordeum pubiflorum | reverse complement strand
GCCTACGGTGGCCGTCGGCATAGGTCAAGCCGTCGGCATAGAGGTGGGCCAGCTACCCGGCGGCAACGGTCGTTTGACGATGTGAGGCCTACGCCGACGGGGCAAACGGGGGCGTCGGCATATCTATGCCGACGGCCTGACCGTCGGCATAGATACTCCAGAGGCTACCAGCAATTTTAAAAAAATAAAAAAAATTATAAAAAAACTACGCCGACGGCCTGGCCGTCGGCTTAGATACTCAGAGGCTACCAGCAATTAAAAAAAATCAAAAAAATTTAAAACAAATTATAAAAAAACCTACGCCGACGGCCTGACCGTCAGCATAGATACTCCAGAGGCTACCAACAATTAAAAATCAAAAAAATCAAAAAAATCAAACAAATTGAAAAAAATATTATTAAAAAAACTACGCCGACGGCCTGCCGTCGGCATGGATCCATACCCCGCCGTCAAGACCGGCGGCCGTCGTCGTCGCGGTGTTATGATCAGCAACGAAAGAGGGAGGTGGAGGAACTTGGGCTGGAGTGTTGGTTGATGAGGCGGCCTGCATCCAGCGGGTCTGTATGGACTATGGACTAGCCAAACGCCTCATTAATATTTTCTTTTTGAGTGGTGTCTCCGTGAGAGAGCGAGTTACTGGCTTACTGCATGCCTTGCTTGTGCCTTACTGCATGCACGTAGTACGTACCGTAGGGACTAAGCTTGCGACAGAGACTTG
Organism: Hordeum pubiflorum; assembly: GCA_000582825.1. Classification (NCBI taxonomy): domain Eukaryota; kingdom Viridiplantae; phylum Streptophyta; class Magnoliopsida; order Poales; family Poaceae; genus Hordeum; species Hordeum pubiflorum. The sequence continues at coordinate 9,719 of CBMN011746642.1, read as the reverse complement.
GGGGCTACTTCTCCATTCTCGATCGATCTTCTATATATACAATCTCGCTGCCGCCGTGGTTACTCAAATCCATCTATACTATCTCCCCTCTCCGTCGAGTTTGCCGGCCGGCCGTCGTCGAGAATGGCTGCAGAGATGGTCGCCGCTCTGTTCAGCTCCCCCTATGCCCTCACCGCCCTCGCCTTCCTCCTCGCCGTCACGTTCCTCGTCTCCTCGAAGCGCAGCCGCAATAATGCTGCCAGGCAGGTCGAGCTGCGGCTGCCTCCATCGCCGCCCGGCCTGCCGGTCGTCGGCCACCTCCACCTGCTCGGGAGCCTGCCGCACCGGAGCCTCCGGGCGCTGGCCGAGTCCTACGGCCCGGTCATGCACCTGCGGCTCGGGCGCGTGCCGACCGTGGTCGCGTGCTCCGCGGCCGCGGCGGAGGAGGCCATGAGGACCCGCGACCTCGACTTCGCCAGCCGCCCCAGGCTCCTCATGGTCGACCGGTTCTACTACGGGACCGGCGGCATCGGCTTCGCGCCCTACGGCGAGCACTGGCGCCAGGCGCGCCGCGTCTGCGTCACCCACATGCTCAACGCGCGCCGCGTCGCGTCCCTGGGCCGCGTCCGGGCGCAGGAGGCCGCCGCGCTCGTCGACCGGGTCCGCCAGCACGCCGGCGCCGTCGTGAACCTCAGCGACAACCTCATCGTCTACTCTAACACGGTCATCTCCCGATGCACGTTCGGCGACACGGACTACGGGGTGGAAGGCGACGGCGGCGGCGCGAGGCTGAGGAAGGTGTTCGCCGAGATCGAGGAGCTGCTGGGCACGGTGCCCATGGGAGAGACGGTGCCGTGGCTGCGGTGGGTGGACGTCGTCACGGGGCTGGAGAAGAAGACGAGGCGCGTCTTCGAGGAGATGGACGGGCTGCTGGAGCGGGTCATCGCCGACCACCGCCAGCGCCGCCGCGCTGGTGCGGCCACCGGGGAGGAGGGAGACTTCGTGGACGTGATGCTGGATGCGGAGGAGCTGGACACGGGCAGCATCAAGGGCATCATCCTGGACATGCTCGCGGCCGCCACAGACTCGACCTTCACGCTGCTGGAATGGGCCATGGCGGAGCTCATCAACCACCCGGACGAGATGCGCAAGCTACAGGACGAGGTCCGCGCGGCGGTCGGTCCCGGCACCGGCGCCGGCGCCGTCGTCACGGAGGAGCATCTCCCCCGGCTGCCCTACCTGAAGGCGGTGGTGAAGGAGACCCTGCGCCTCCACCCGCCGACGCCGCTGCTCCTGCCGCGGCAGACGCTGGAGGACACGCGGCTGCTGGGTTACGACGTGCCGGCGGGGACCCGGGTCCTCATCCACGCCTGGGCCATCGGCCGCGACCCGGCGACGTGGGGTGGCCGCGCCGAGGAGTTCACGCCGGAGAGGTTCCTCGGGTATGACCTCAAGTTGAAGATGGGGCAGGACTTTGCGTTCTTGCCCTTCGGCGCCGGGAGGAGGGGCTGCCCCGGCGTCGGGTTCGCCATGCTGTCCAACGAGCTGGCGCTGGCGAGCCTCGTGCGTAACTTTGACTGGGAGTTGCCCGGCGGGAGGATGCGGCCGGTGGACATGAGCGAGCTGCACGGCCTCTCCGTGCGTCTCAAGGTGCCTCTGCTTCTCGTTGCCAAACCTTGGTCGTATGTGTCTGTGGATGGAGCTGAATGAACGCATCCAATTCTTCTTTGGACAGCATGGCGTCGGGTTCGCCGTGCTGTCCAAAGAAGAATTGGAAGTTACTTTTTTCGTGAATAGAAGGAATTAAAAGCTATACGTACGTGTACACTTTCTCTAGTATTATATGTAATTTACCAAAAGAGTCAATTACAACGGTGGTGCTATAACTTGACTTAAACGGGAGGACTAATAAATTACTAGTACCACTTTTTTTTACTTCCCCAAAACCCTAAAAACCCTTCGAGACGATTTAGGCAGCGGTGGACTTGCGGCGCCAGTGGATCCGATCGGTGGTGCACGACGGTGATCGGCGGAAGGATGGCGGCATCCACCGGCCGAGGGGGACAGGAAACGGCGATGCTTCTTCCCTGTGCTCTGCCAGGGTGCAGATGGAGGAAGCGCTGGGACGGCTCGAGATTTCTGAAGTGGAGGCAACTCCATTGGCGATCAATGATCTGGAGGAGGACGGCGACCCGAAGTGGCTGCTGGCGGGCGCAGTTCTGCATCGGACGCTGCTCCATATCCAGCCGATCTCCAGCGCGCTGCGCCTGGCCTGGGGCAACCCTAGAGGGTTAATGATTTGGCCGCTAGGAGAAATATGTTCGTGGCGGAGTTCGAATCCAAGCGGGATCGTGATCGTGTCTCGGAGGGATCGCCATGGCACATCAGCAAAAACGATGTGATATTGGAGGAACTCGAATCGCATGTGCAACCTTCTGAACTCAAATTTGACAAGATGCAGATCTGGTCCAGGGTAGTAAACCTTCCCTATAATCTGCGGAACGACGCATGGGGGCTTGCCATTGCGCAACAGATTAATAAGAAAGCTATTGTTATTCAGTTTGATCCGGTGTGAGGCTTCCTGAGAGCCAGAGTCATTATTGATGTTACGAAGCCTCTGCGTCGGTGGATTCTGATTGAATCAGCAAAAAGGAAGAAGCAGGACTGGTATGACATTGAGTATGAATTGGTACCCCACCTCTGCTTTTCCTGTGGCCACCTGGGGCATGCTGACCCGTTTTGCCCAACGCCGGGGAAGAGGGATGAGAACGGGGATCTCCCGTTCAAGTCTAGTCTCCGGGCGTTGGAAGATCGAAAGAGAGCTTGTTCGGGGGACAACACGATGAGGGACAAGCAAGAACCTGTCAATAGCACCAAGGAATCTCGTGCGTCGAGCGTTCAAAAGACCAAGGGCTCGGAGGCTACCTCTCCTCTGAAGAATAACATGAATTATAAGCACAAGGGAGGGCCTCAACAGAATCAAGTGTACCACCAGGTGATACCAAATGCTCCTCTTGCCATCACGATGGGGGAGGATAACAAGAACAGTACTGCAGCTAAAACTGCAATGGATACCGACAAGGATGAAATTGTTGAGGAGGATGGCACTCAGCATGAAACAAAGAAGAAGAGGCCTATACCAACCTCTTCCGAAAACTCGGCAGCGTCTGCAGGCCAGCGCTGCCCGGGCCAATGAATGTGCTAAGCTGGAACTGCCGAGGGCTTGGGAACCCTTGGTCAGTTCGGGAGCTTCGCAAGGTTGTGAAGAAGGAAGGCCCCGTCTTGCTTTTTGTCATGGAAACAAAGATAAAAGGCAAGAAGGTTGAAGCTTTAAAGTTCACTTTAGGTTTTTCAAATTGTTTTGCCGTCGATAGCGACGGGCTTAGTGGAGGGATAGGACTTTTTTGGTCCAAAGATATTGATGTTACTATGCAAAATTTTAGCAAATCACACATTGATGTAATAGTCAACAGAGCTATTAATAAGTGGAGGTTTACTGGTTTGTATGGAGAGCCACGCGTGGAAAATAGGCACCACACCTGGCGCTTCATGAGGACCTTGTCTGCTCTGCAACATGATGCTTGGATGTGTATGGGTGATTTCAACGAAATACTTCATGCCGATGAACAGTTTGGTGTCAACGCTAGACCGGAACATCAAATGAGACCGTTCCGGGAAGCGGTGGAAGATTGCTCTCTCCAAGACTTGGGGTGGAGAGGTGTCCCTTTCACGTGGGATAATAGACAAGATGGCGTAGCAAATGTCAAATTAATGTAGGCTAGACAGAGCCTTGGTGAATTAGCAGTTCCTGCAGATTTTTGAATTTGCAACGGTGAAACTCATTAGTAGCACCGAGTCTGATCATTGCTATGTATTAGCTCACCTAAAGACCACGGCGTTTACCAGTTGGTCTCGGGCAGCATGGCCGTTCGATATGAAAATGTCTGGCAGTCCCACGCACAATATGAAGATTATGTCCGCTGTTTGTGGCAGACGGGATATGGACAACAAGGTCTGCAAGGCATTGTTAATGCGCTTTGTGCAGTTCAGCATAATTTGGGAGCATGGGGACAGAAAGAATTTGGTAATTTATCGAAGAAGGTCCAGAAGCTCCAACAACGTCTAGACCGCTTGCGTTCTCAGTATATCGGGCGTGGACCGACGGATGAGGAGAAGGTGGTGTCTGCGCAACTTTGGGAAGCCTTGCGGCAAGAAGTGTGGCTCAAACAAAGATCGCGAGTTCTATGGCTCCGCGAAGGTGACCGAAACACAGGTTATTTCCAAGCCCACTGTGCTCAATGTAAAAGGATCAACTGGATTACTTCTTTGGAAAAATCCGATGGACAAATTTGTGTGGAACCAGCGGAGGTCAAAGAGGAGATCAACAGTCTTTATGAAACCCTTGACACATACCAGGGATATAGGCCCATGAATGAGTTGCTGGATTGTGTCACCCCACGAGTTACGGAGCCGATGAACGAAACTCTGGGGAAGGACTATGTGGCCACGGAGGTAAAGAAAGAACTATTTGATATGGCATCGTCGAAGGCCCCTGGTGTCGATGGTTTTACCGCGGGTTTTTACCAACAACATTGGGACGTTCTTGGACCTGATGTTACTCAGGCAGTGCTCGAGTTCTTGAATGGGGGAGAGCTACCTTTGGGTCTAAACGACACGGCAATTACGCTGATCCCCAAAGTACGGAACCCGCAGAAAATTTCACAGTACAGACCGATTGTCCTATGCCCTGTTTTATACAAGATCGCGGTCAAAGCTGTTGCAAATAGGGTATGATGTATCCTAGATGAGGTCATAGGATAGGAACACAGTGCATTTGTGCTGGGACGTTTAATCACAGATAATGTGCTTGTGGCCTATGAAAGTGTGCATGCTATCAGGAGGCGGTAGAAAGGCAAAAACTGTTGTTGTGCAGTCAAGTTGGACATGCTCAAAGCCTATGATAGAGTAGAGTGGCACTATCTGGAAGCAATTTTGTACAAGCTGGGCTTCAGCGACAGTTTCACCAGACTTTTTATGAAATGTGTGACTTCGATAAGATTCACCATCAAGGTCAATGGTGAGCTTTTACCCTTTTTCAATCCTTCGAGGGGACTCCGGCAAGGGTGTCCCATGTCGCCATACCTTTTTCTGTTGTGTGCTCAAGGCCTAACCTCCTTACTGAATAACTATGGAAGAGCTCGCATTGACAGAGGCACAAGGGTGAGTGTTCACGCCCCCTGGGTAAACCATTTGCTCTTTGCAGATGACTGGTTGATCTTTCTCAGTGCAAATGTGCAAAGTGCAGAGAGGTTGAATGACATTCTCCGGGTATATGCGGAATGTTCGGGCCAAGCAGTAAACCAGGAGAAGAGTTCCATCTTATTCAGTGGAAACGCACTGCAACCACTTCGTCGGGCCTTGAAGAACACATTAGGCATTGCTGTGGAAGCGTTCTCTGAGCGCTATCTTGGGCTACCGACAGCGGTCGGCAGGATTATCAGTGGTACGTTCGACCACATTACTGAATGGAGTAGGAGCAAAATGGGCGGATGGTCAGAACCAAACTTTGCGTGTGCAACAAGAGAAGTGCTATTAAAGTAACATTCAGTCCATCCCAACCTTTAGTATGAGCTTCTTTCTTCTGACAAAGAAGGTATGCAAGGGTCTTACCTCAAGCATGGCAAAATATTGGTGGCAGAGCTCTTTCGACAAAAGATCTTTACATTGGCTATCATGGGAGAAGCTCACCGTACCTAAGATTAGGGGGGATGGGATTCAGAGATTTTTGCTGGTTCTACCTTGCCATGTTGGGGAAGCATGGATGGCACCTTCTCACCCATCCAACCTCACTGTGTGCCTGAGTTTTCAAGGGAAAATACTTCCCACACACCGACTTTCTGCATGCTACTGTCCCTGCTCGGTCTTCTGCTACATGGCGGGCGATAGTGGCAGGGAAGGAAGCCTTACATATGGGGTTGATCCACTGAGTTGGAGATGGAACATCAATCTCAACATGGACAGACCCATGGATCCCGGGCACCATCTCCATGAAACCAACGGGCCGAACTGGTTCTGCACATCTTCATAAGGTTTCTGACCTGATTGATGATTATACTGGAAGCTGGAATGTGGATCTTATTCGACAAAACTTTCTGCGGACGGATGCGGATGCAATTCTAAACATCCCTCTCAATCCAGCCGGTGGAGAAGACACTTTGGCATGGTCTTTGGAAAAGTCTGGCAACTACACTGTAAAATCAGCGTATCATTCTCTCGTGACTCACAACGAGCTTGGCTCTTTAGAGGAAGGGGCGGTAACGGACACTTCAGCGGCGAACGCACAGTTGTGGTCAACACTTTGGAAACTCCATTTGATCCCAAGGGTACGAGTTTTCTGGTGGCAAGTACTTCGTGGTATCCTGGCAGATTCAGCTACACTCAACTACAGGCATATCAAGACCACTAACAGGTGCGATATCTGTGGGGCCTTGATAGAAGACCTGATGCATGCTTTGGTTAATTGCACACATGCAAGGAGCTTCTGGCTGGCATCCAATGAGCGCTTTGATCTGCGATTACCAACACTGAGCCAGGATACATGGGCCAGAGATATCTTGCTGAAGTCTATGTTTTCTGATGATCAGAGATACACTACACCACAACACTGATGCAATGTCATATAATTTGCCGAGAGAAATCACTTTATAGGGCAGATAAACTGCCGGGAGGGTATTTCTCCCGGCAGATAGAACCGCCACGAGAACGGCTGCCGGGGATTACTTGTCCCGGCAGATAAACTCTTCCTGGCAGTTCATTTGCCCTCTCCCATGTATTTCCCGACAGTTTATTTTCTCCCAGCAGATTGGTCGAGACACACTAAACTTTAATTGCCGGCAGTTACACTGCCTACAAAAGCATGTTTACACGGCATTTTCTATGCCTCCACGTGGATTTCACTACCAAATCGTTCTACTAATCCTTAATGTAATACACATTCATTATGTTCAAACAATCAGGATATATCACACAATTTATATACAATCAAAGTAACATATAGGCCTCATCCGTACACTTCAATCAATGTAACATATAGGCCTCATCCATACACTATAGTCATATGTCTCATCCACAAAAGATACAGTACATATATGTTTCAAAATGTGCCAAACAACCAAAATGAAGTAGTGCCACAACCAAAATGAGCATATAGTGGCTTAACGGCCAACAAAATGAGCAGATCAAGTGTCTAGGTTCAACAAACAAAGCATATTACATAATCACTCCACCAACATAATTGTAGGTCTTCCAAATATTCAGCAGCTTGAAGATATTCCAACCCCGCGTCAACTTATGTGGGGAAACCTGCAACAAATAGGAAACTCAAAATGGAGGTCTTGATTCAGATTTTAAATTAACACATTAAACATTTTAACATGCTGCAGCTTAACTCGTCAGATTAAGCAGGAATTGTTTGAAGTGCAAATACAAAAACCATTTACTTGAAAAAGCTGCTCAGTTTGAAATAAATTATGTACTGTACATACTAGAGTTCAACACTCAGTTTAGCTCCAAGCCAAAAAAAGTCATGTACAAATAGGCAAACATGCTCAGTTCAGTTTGAAACAAATTATGTACTGTCCATACTAGAGTTCAACACTCAGTTTAGCTCCAAGCCACAAAAAATAATGTACAAAGATACAAAATATTATTATGTCGTCTACAGTCTACCAACCGACCTCAATGACCCAGCGGCGTGCAAAAGTGAGAAGTTATGGGGGCGTTTGGTTGGGCTGACTATCCTTGGCGTGCAAGTGCAGGCGGCGCCGCTCATCAAAATTTTCTGTTGTCTATTTCCTCTCTCGTCTGGCCTCTCTCTGTCTTTTGCCGCTTTAGCCCCCTCTCTTATTTCTTCAGGTAACATAGTACGTTCGATCTCCCCTGAACCCTGGTATTAGCACCGTGACGGCGAAGAGGAAACGAACCGGCGATGAGAAAGGAATAGACAACACCATCACTCCAAATCTGATTAGTTAGTTTGGTAATTCTTTTGAGCTGTGTGGAACGAGGAATCGAAGGCAGGAAGGGATGTTCTGATTTTGTATCATAAATGGTCAACGAGACAAATATGCTAATTTAGGGGGTAGTGGCATATCTGTTTGTCTCAATGTATGACTAATTTTACTGCGTTCTCAAGTGTAACCAGCCTAGTTTTATACTATTAGGAACATAAATGCTGTATTCAGTGGTTTTATGTTTAACATCATGGTCATGTATTCATAACAATCCATCCACTTGGTATCCTTCCAACCAAACATAAAAGTGGCTATATCCCCATCCATCATTTATCTTCTCAACCAAACACCAAAAGTTGGATATCCCTAACCAGGTGGACAAGGCAACCCTCAGCCGATCCAGCATCGCCATTGAACCAAACACCCACTATATCAACAATCACACCCGACAGCATTCTTTTGTAATTGATTTGCTATTGTGGTGAGAGTGAAACATGACTGCAAATAGTAAAAACCATAATCTCTGGAGAACGTGGAGCAGTAGATGCAAAAATAGACCTCAATCAAAAATAAGAATGAGCCACTTAGACCTCCTCAGCTAATGGCCAAGAGAAACATGTATATTACCTCCTCAGCTAGCTTGTGGCCGCGTTCCTACTTTTGCCATGGACTTGTCCACTTCCAACTTCATACATAGAAGGAAAGTTTTTGAAGCAATCAACCATGATAGTCATTGGTAAATTCAGTCATAAGAACAAAAGCTCACATGCTTGTATGGAGATGCAATACATCGCACATGAGTTGCCAAAATGCAATAAGAATGTCATCATCTACATCACAAAATCATATCACCTGTTCTGTCCACATATCGGATTTCGCAAAACACAAACAAAAATGCTATTAGCCTACTGCTTTGTGGCATCAACTCAACAACTTAGCCAGGTGGATTAAGCAAGTGGGCTGAAGACATAAAATAATTAGCTTTCTTTCATCTCAAATTAAAATGAACTCCAATCAACTAAACAGCTTAGTTATGTGTCAATGAATCTAAGTAAGGTATGCACTTGTTATTCACCACCCATGCTAGATGTACTATAGAGAAATTCCAATATCACAAGTTCAATTGTTGACCCATATATGCCTTACAGGACTTGAGCTTTATAATAAACTCAAATGTTAATATTGTGTCAAACTCTTGAAACTTCAAGTTTGAATAATCACCATTTTATTATCAGGTTGTTTAAATTCTGATTTCTGGCAGTTATTCCTGCCTTCACTTTTGCACACCAAGGGAAATCTCAGTTCTAAATTGCACTACAGTCGGTACTTCACATAAAAACTATTTTAGGCAGGAGGCTCAATAACAGATTGAAGTAGCTCGGAAAAAGGGAGACATAAATTGAAATCTCACCTATCAATGCTCTCGATTGGTGCAAGGAAGTAGAGGGCTCGACGATGTTGAGGTGGCAGAGCAGCTCGAGGGAGGGGAGGGAGCTCCGCTGCTTGGGGGAGACGACGTAGAAGAGGCGGCCCCGCTCGATGCTCGAGAGAAGCTTGTGGGGAGGAGGCCTGCTCGGTGGAGGAGTGTGGTCGCCGATGGAGAAGTTCCGAGGTGGCGCCGGCCGGCGTGGCCCGTGTCCTCGGCGGCGCTGTGCTGTGGGGTGTCTGATTGGGATCGGCAGCAACAGCAATCTGCATTGGTGGGGAGTGGTTGGGGGCGGCGGGGGG
>CBMN011746640.1:0-10694 GCA_000582825.1 Hordeum pubiflorum | reverse complement strand
ACTGCTGTATGGCTAGGACGAGGTCCACCGTGTGTGGAGGAACTTTTGCCTCTTGATTGTAACCCTTTGAACATGGAATAAATATCTTTACCAGCGCAAAAAAAATAAAATAAAAAAAGGGCGCCAGACTTTGCTGCTGAAGATCTTGGCCACGCATTTATACTTGCCAGAATTGCTACTCCACTATGACGATCTTCTTTTTCCGCCGGTTCTACCATTCCTATAAAGAATGAAATGATGCTAGATAATAGAGTCAAAGCATGGATGAAGGGTTTTTAATTTCGGACCTCATCGAAATATGAGAAATTTTAGAAATTTGGCATGTTCCGGATTTTGAGATTTTAAATTGCACATGATTTTAATGAATTCTAACATAATTTAAATTTATTTTAGATTTAAATTTATTTTAGAATGAATTTAAATCTGCCTCGAAATTTCGAGGTTAAAAATATTTCAGACCCCACCGAAATTTCGTTGAAAAGTTTAACCATAGGATAATCTCCACTAAAAGCACTAAGATCAGGGGCATTGTGCACCTCACTCCGAAGAAATCATGAATTCCAAGATAGCTTGGACTAACAAGGTGCCACGGAGATCTGAAACCCAGCAACCCTTGACTCCATGAGCACGAGCAAAAGGCAAGAGGTGTGGCACAATCTCAACAGGACTACGGCCACACAACTATCTGTCGTGCCAAAAGCCAAGAAAAAGGTATTCTTGAAACCACGCCACGCATTTACGTGTCAGTGCTAGCTCCGTCTATGAACCAATCTTTAGTTGAATGGTTAGAGGTTCAAATCCTGGTGCTCGCAGTATTTCTGAATTTATTTCAGGATTTTCGACGATGCACATTCAGTGGGAGGAGACGTTTCCGTCGATGACGAGGCACCTACGGTGACTTCGTAAATCTCAAGATGATATGCCAGTTCAGTCACTCGGAGGTGCTCATAGGATAAGGTGTGTGTGTGTGCCTTCATGGGGTGAGTGTATGCGCGTGTATATGAGCGCTTACGTCTGTACTGTGTTCAAAAAAAGTAAATCCTAGCTCTGTGTTTCTTTAGGGAAAAATAAAGTTTCTACCTCCTCCGTCGTGTCGACTTTGACACCCCCTGTCTGTTTTGTACATTCCTCTCACAGTCCAATGTACTCCCTCGGTGCCGAATTACTTGTCGCGGAAACATGAATGTATTTACACGTGTTTTTAGTTTTATATACATCTATTTTTTTTTCTATTTCTACGATAAGTAATTCGAAATAGAGGAGGTACGTATATTGAGAGACCATTTTATGTGCCCATAATCAAGTGATTAGGTAGCCATCAGTGACATGCCAAGGACCCGAGGTAAGCCGCCGCGTCCATCTCATACCCCACGAAATCACCCCATAAGTCGCAATGGACGCCAGCAACAATCTCCGCGGCCCTCGTGCCGGAGCTCCAGTACGAGGCGGCCGTTGCGGGACGCCACCGGACGGGAGTGCGCGAAGAACCCGCGGCCGACAACGCGCTGGAAGGCCTGCGGCAGCGCGTCGAGCGAGGCGCTCTGGAGGCCGAGGAGCCGAGCGCCGGAGCGGGTCGGAACGAAGCGAGGCCCCGGCTTCGAGACGGTCGCGCGCTTGCGTGCGGTGACGCGACCGGCGGCATCGTCCTGGCGGTGGAAGAAACCGAGGAAGAGGCGGGGGAGCGGCGGGAGTGCCAGGTTACGGCACCGGGAGAGCACGGCGGCATCCTCTGCGACCACGCGGCCCCAGCTCCCGCACGTGCTCGCGCAACGGATGACGTCGGCCGCGCGAAGACGGCCGAGAGGGCGTCGTCCGTGAGAAGCGTCCCGTTGTCGTGGACACTCAGACCGTCGCCTCCAGCGTCTCCCTGGCGCCGCCGCGAGAGCCAGCCTATCCTGTACGGCGCCAGCCGGTGAACGCCGCCACGCGCTCGGCGGTGCTGCGGCGGCATGGAGACCGCGAGCGCTGGAGCGGATGGAGGGATCGATCGATCTGCCCATCCGGACGGGTCTCCCCCCAACTTGGACCTCGAGTCGGTTTCCGAGCGAGTAGATGCCAAATACGTGTAAGTTACCGCCATATATACGTGTAAGTTTCCCTCATTCAGAATCCAAATGTGTGCTTGTCTCGCATTGAGGACAAGTGCCTTTTACTAACATCAATGGTGTTTATATCAAAACTAAGCAATCTGAATCAAGTTTGTGTTTTCTTGTTAATTGCCCCGCATGTGCCGCTACCGCCAAGATAAGGGGAACCCTATCCCCTTCCGTCCGGATCGGGATACCGCATTATCGGAAGTTAGCAACAACTGCACTCGAAGCGCCATCCAGAAACATGCCGTCACAAGCAGCACTCACGTCCACGCCAACTTGAAACCCAAGCTACCAAGCACCACCACATGCATCACCTCAAATTCAAGCACCCAACACCCCAGGCAACACCAGTATGTCACTACCCATATTGCGCCACCGCCGCCCAATCTGAGACGGATATGGGGTTTTCACCCGAGAGTGAGATTGGGGTGGAGGGACGCCGCCTCCAAGAGAAAAGCGTGTTCATGACCGTTGCCACCACCGGGGCGGAAGGACTTACCGGAGATACCCCCGGTCCCTAGCAACCTCCAGTAGCACCCGCCCGCACCAGGGTCGACACACGACAGGGAGGAGGATCTCCAAATCTGGCGCAGGGGAAGCTCCGCACCGCACCCAAATCATGTCGGCAACTCACCACCCACGCGGTCGAGACTTAACCAACAACTTCTAGCGAGGGCTACCTGTTAGGGTGGCCGCCCAAGGTTTCTCATTACTCCGCGAGGGGCCGGAGTGACAAGCTCCTCGCCATCAACGACGCAGGCTCCACACAAGCTTTTCCGGCGACCGACTCGGGTGACGGCGAGAAGGAAAACAAAGGGGGATGTGGTGGGAGGAGGGAAACCCTAGTCGCCCCCACTGAGCAACTCGAGGGCCTCAATTCCTCTAACCAATAAACTCAAGAGTTGATTGCATTACATTTAGTGACGGATCCGGAAATGCAACTTTGCGTGTTCAAATAATTTTTCACCCTAATATTGATTTTTATTTTTTTACCGTTCCAACCTAGTGTTAGCCTTCAAAATTTCACTTGTTACTGTTACTAATGAAATCAATCAGATAAGGACAACGATATGTACGGGGTCATATATCTCTAAATTGAAACATAACCGACAATTAATATGGGATGGAGAGGGTACATGTCAACGAACGCAATTCAGATTCTCTCGTGCGGAAGGAGAGACACAATTCAGATTCTCTCGTGCGGAAGGAGAGACAAGCTGATTACACTGAAGTGACCCGATATGTAGCGTTCAGAGATCGTATATATAATATATGTGAATATTTGTACAAAAAGAAATGGAGAAGCATAGGAAAACAACATAAAAATATCCACGCTCGGTGGGACTCAAAGGAGAGACAATCTGATTACACTGAAGTGACCCGATATGTAGCGTTCAAAGATCGTATATATAATATATGTGAATATTTGTATAAAAAGAAAAAAAACATAAATATATATATAATATATGTGAATATTTGTACAAAAAGAAAAAAACATAAAAATATATATAATATATGTGAATATTTGTACAAAAAGAAAAAAACATAAATATATATATAATATATGTGAATATTTGTACAAAAAGAAAAAAAACATAAATATATATATAATATATGTGAATATTTGTACAAAAAGAAAAAAAAACATAAAAATGTCTACGCTCGGTGGGATTCGAACCCACAATCCTTTGATTAGAAGTCAAATGCCTTGTCCATTAGGCCACGAGCGCCTTTGTTGTTCTCCGTTTAGTAAATCTATTTGTCATGATAGTTATCACGCATTTATACAGATTCTAAAGATAGTACGGTCTTTCTTTTTCTTGTGATATGATTTTTTCTTCTTCAAAATTCTAGAAATTTATTTTGCATTTCTTTCTAAAAGACGGCTCTATCAAGTTATATCAAACAGAGTCCAGACGAAAGCATACGAAACAGAGCATGGTGGCTGAAGCAAAATCCCATGAAACACGTGAGGGCTGGGCCTGAACGGTTCCTCAAACAACAAATCACCTCTCCCTTCGTTCTCTTGGTTCTTACGAGAGATGCCACGCTACACACTGTGGCCGTTGATCCATGCTACCGACGGATGCGTTGGCATCAAGTTTTCCATCAGAAGCAACTCTACTTTCGTATGAAAACAAGCAAAGTCTTTTCTCCACACCATTTTTTTTTGAGGAAAGCAACCCAGATCCATTAAGTATTGCAAGTGATACAACAAACCCCAAAAAAGAAATAAATTACATTTGAGTCCCTGGGAATCGACCAGACACACACGTAGCCACGAACTGAGGGCGCACCGCTCTATCCCAAAGTCGGCGTGGCATTGGAATCTGCGTACGGACCATCTGCAAGCGGGAAGTCTTCAAGCTAAGGTCCAAACGGACCAGTGCGTCGGTGAGGAGGCAGGACACGTGCATCATCGGCAACACTCCAACATCTCCCTTGCCGAAAACAGATGTGAAGTCGCTCCAAAAAGAATGACACACCATGACAACCAACAAGCTTTGCCACCGCCACGTCCAAAGAGGGCACACCACCGAAGAAGAAGCACATGGCAGTTTATTCGCGAGCAACATCAACCGCATCGAAGACCAAGCGATCAGATCGAAGGATCGATCCAAATCACACAAAAGCGAGTGACCTGCAAACGCCCATGTCAACGAAACCAACGAAACGATGCACAACCATATGCACAACCATATCCAAATCACACAAAACCCTCTTTTTGCTTTTTTTTTTTTTGCGGGGACCCTCTTTTTTGCTTTGACATGAACCCATCATCAACCAAACTGTGTACCCACTTGGTACCAGCCCAGCGGCACTATAGACATACACCCTATCCAAAAACACGTCACAACTAGAGCCTGCACAAGAAGTTTGACCTCTGATAACACAAAACTAGTCCATCCTATTAGTTGAAAAAACTTATTCCACAAGTAAATTGAGTGATTCTAGAGGAGACGGAACGTCGAGGGAAGGGAGCTGGCTGAATAGATGTTTCGGTTACATGTCGTTATGTCGTTGTCTAGGAGACAAATAGGGGGCATTTGTTCCGGTTGATCCAGCAAACAAAGTGGGCGCACTGGTAAATCAAATTGAGCGGGATGTTACTATTCAGGCTTCTTTGCTGATCAGCCCTATACACAACGGGGAGCTGAGCAAATGCGCGAGACCTCCGATGTGACACGTTAAGCATCAAGGGCGGCGCGTTTGGTTGCTTTCTCTCCAGGGTCTGGCTGAGGGCAAAAAAAT
The DNA here is from genome assembly GCA_000582825.1 of Hordeum pubiflorum. Classification (NCBI taxonomy): domain Eukaryota; kingdom Viridiplantae; phylum Streptophyta; class Magnoliopsida; order Poales; family Poaceae; genus Hordeum; species Hordeum pubiflorum. The sequence goes on along the minus strand of CBMN011746640.1, from coordinate 5,349 downwards.
AAGCCAGGCTGAGCAGGGCCTGGCTATGAAAAAACGAGACAAAAAACGTAGTTGCAAGTAGATTGATTGCCTGCATGTCATGTATTACATGCATATGTTTAGGAGTTGAGAACTACACTTAAGCGATCAGGTTAGGCTTGATGCCGTCGGCCTTCATTTCCTCAAACACGTTGAGTGTGCCTTGTCCGCCCCCACGCCGGAGCCCGACGAGGTCGACCCTTCCTCCCCTCGCCGTTGCCACGCCTGCGCCCGCACCCGGCTTGCTGCCGTGCCCGCGCCTGGCCGCGCGGTGCCACGGAGGCCGCTCCCGCGCCTGACCGCGCCGCTGCGCCTGGCCGCATCCCTGTATCTACAAAGCGCACGGCGAAGTGTATTCAGATCCATGTATTATTCAGTCACCTATGCCTCCGTGCTGCGAGTACTGGACGTACTCGGTCCGCAGCACAACTCGTCGTCGAGCAGCTCCGTGCTACGAGTACTGGACGTACTCGGTCCGTAGCACAACTCGTTGTCGAGCAGCTCCAGCCGACCGGAGTCCCGCAGCCGGGGGTACAGGTGCGCCACGCTCCTAACGCCGGCCTCGACCATCTCCCATTGCCCCGCGCCTGGCAGCTGCCGCGTCTGGCCGCGCCGGCCCACGCCCGCGCCTGGCCGCGGAGGACGCGTCGGCGCCCGCGCCCGCGCCTGCGACGGCGAGGTGGTGTGTCCTGCCTGCCCGGCCATGCCGCCCTCCGCGTGGTGCTTCCTCACGTGACGGTGTCGTCGGCGTTGACCATGAAGCGGACGGCGGCGACGCGACAGAGGACCGGGCTCATGATTAAGGAGGTGGTTAACGGCTGACGCGTTCCCAGCGAGCCACCCATGTGGGCTCCTCGCATCGCCTGACTCGTTACAAATGGTCGATTCGGCCGTTTCCAGCGATGCAGGCAAAATGCTGTTTTAAAAAACATGCCATATAGGTTCAACAGTGTTTGCATATAACCAAACAGCCCGGGCCTGGTTGGGCTGTATGCCAGGCTACCAAACGCGTCCCAAATGACCCTTCGCACATGGCGCACCCTGACTGGGATGCCCATGTAGCAAGGCTGTCTACTACTGTGTGATTTGGTCCTATAGCGAGTCATGCTACCATAGTTAACCGTGTTACTTTGCCTTGAAAGAAAACTTAAACCGTATTACTGTGTTACTACACCGTGTCGGTCCTGTGGCACCTCTTGATACTATAGTGTTTTCATTTGTATTTTCATAAAAAAACATCTTCAAAAAGTGGGATGTTAATTGAGAACATTTTGTGGAAAATATTTTTTGAAAACACAAATAATTTTGAAGTTCTGAGCATATTTGAAACTGTGAACATTTTTTGAAAACACGATTAAAAAAATCTGAACTTTTTTTCAAATGCAAACATTTTTTGAAAAGAAGAACATTTTTTAAAAACATGATCTTTTAAACTGCAAACTTTTTTTGAAATTGTGAACGATTTTAAAAAATGTTCACCTTTAAAAAAAAACATGAACAATCTTTGAAACCATTCACATTTAAAAAAAAACTTGAACATTTTTTGAAATTGGGAACATTTTTTTAAAAACACGAATATTTGAACCCCCAGAGCCAAAACGCTGCCTCGCACCCCGACATGCAACATGGGCGTTTGTGCTGATGTGTGATCCGGGTCATGCATGACACGAAAAGCGTCCACGTTAGCTAGCCTCCTCTTGTTGCTCTCTTGTGCTACTAATGCGTCTCACGTCCGGGCAAAACGTCGTGTTGGCACAAGTTAGGGCATGATTGGATTGTCGTGTTTCCTACAAATACACCTGTAAAATATTACAGGTCTCGGCTCGTCGTTTCTTTTCCAGCCGAAATTTGCGACCGGCCGGTAAGATACAAGTGTATAGTATACACCCCTGTATTTATTTACAACCATTCCAAGCGCGGCCTTAAAGGAATGCCAAGCAAATTGCTCAACCTGCACTCCGAATTGCCCACCTGAATCGGCAATTGAATTACAAGCATGCATATGAGTGCTTCAATAATTATGTTTTGTTACTGTAAGTTAGCTCGGTGATATTCGAACAAAATAATGTGTTGATGGACACTGTATCTTTGCAACAAGTTTGTGCGTCCAATATGGTAACATCAATTTCAGCTAAATGTATGCCAGGGTTATGATTAAAGTGAAACGAAGAATGGTCCCTCTTGGCCATTCGTCATGGTCACTTCAACTTAATGTATCGTTGTGTATATAGTACTCCCTCCGTTCCTAAATATAAGTCTTTTTAGAGGTTCTACTAGCGGACTACATACGAATGCATATAGACATATTTTAAAGTGTAGATTCATTCATTTTGCTTTGTATGTAGTCGTTAGTGGAATCTCTAGAAAGACTTATATTTAGGAATGGAAGGAGTACATACGAAATATGAATAGTAATTTAGCCCTGTCTGTGTTTCACACTGTGGTATTATTGCAGGCACATCAGATATAGCTTCTCTGCTATCTATACATGCAGGGTACTTGCTATCTCAACACCCACACACAGATTTACATACTTCCATCACACTATACACTTCCGACTCACCATACCACACCAGCTGCCACTGTCTCTTCTTTTTTTTTGAAAAAGGAGGATATACCCCCGGCCTCTGCATCTGGACGATGCATACGGTCATTTTATCAATTATTCACAAAGATCATATAAATTAACATCAATAAGCCTGAAGCCACCATCTAGGTAACATATGTTACTATTCCTATCCCTTTGACGAAGGGGTGCCGAATATCGGAGCCAAATACCAAACAGACATCGCACCAAAGCCTAACATCTAAAGTCGGATGCCCCAGCCTAGCCACGTATCGGGACTAGGTCACACACCGGACCGACACACTCTTAGAGGTTGCCGCCGCCATCTTTCACCAGTCCATCTTCAGAGCAGGAACTGACGCATCGACCTTGCCTGGCCTGCTGTCGACGCCACCACGGCGCCAGACAACACCACCATCCTGCACGTATCCATCCACACGCGCCCGTCGTCGAACCTCCGCGGCGCCATGCCACCGGGATCAGCCGTCGGCCTTGCGGTAGATGTAACACCGCTCCTCCTCTTGTCCCCTCTAGCCAGCACGTGCTCCAAAACGATGCCCCCTGGAGGGACAAGGGCATCGAAGGTGCCATCATCGTCCGATCCAGTAAACCCAGATCTAGGGTTTCCCCCGGAGCATCACGAGTGGGGTGCCATGACCTGCAACAACGATGCCTCGAGAAGGGAACGACATCACAGACGCCGCCATCGTCCTCCATGACCGTAGTCGACGCGATTTTCACCGGAAGTCAGGGCCCCCCGATCTCGCAGCTGACTGGAACCGTACGGAGCCTCACCATGAAGACTAAAGCCGACGTCGGCACGCCGGCAGGGAGCCTCCAGCCGCCCCTCACCGATCCTCCACGCACCACTGGTTGGAAAAAACCATGCCGGGGCGGATCTGGACGGGACGCCAGATCCGCGGCTTCCGTCAACCCATCTCCAGGCATAGACTCCACCAAGGGGAAGAGAACCATGCCGGCCATGGATCTGGCCATCGCGCACAGGCAAGGGGAGCTGCCCTACCTACTGCTCGCGGATCCAACGCTAGAGTCGCCCCTGTCGCCTTCGGGAGATCCCGCAACACACCTTTCAGTTCATCACGGCAATTATGCACAAGTTTTCTCATCTTACAAGATGCCATCACACAACATAAGTATCACATGCCCGCCAACATTTTATTGCAAAAGCGATATGATACTGGTGTCGCAGCAGGAGGCGCGCCCGCTCCGAACTGACTGGCCACAGGAGATCCAAGCTTCAGAGAAGGCGGCGACGAGCTTCGGTAGTAGCTTGCCGAGCATGATCTTGAATCCGGTGGAGTAGTTCTGGCAGCCATCATCTGATATGTACGTGCTGTCGCGAGCATGACCGACGAGATCGCCGTCGAGGTATGCGTTGCAGGCTTCCAGGATGTGCGGCGCGTGGCAAGTGAAGTGCTCCTTGACGAACTTGTGGAAATGCTGGATGTGGATATGAGGGGAGAGACCCATCAATATTATTCAATACACGTGTTACTTCTTAATGTTGAAAGGTACAACTGAAGTTAGTAAAAAAACTGTACCAAGTTATGGTTGCTTAGGCATGTTCATCCGAGATTCACTCGGAAAAAAATGACATAGGTTATACTGCATAGCATTCTAAACTTCTAGATACTAGCATTTAGTTTCATAATTCAACTAGTGCTACCGAAATTCAGTTAAGACACATTGTATCAGTTTTGTCAGAGTAGGTGTAAGGGATATTCAGGCCATTTGTTAAGTGCGGAATTTAAAGAGTTGGTGGTTTGTGCAAAGGAAAGTGTTTGCATCCGGTGCGCCTGCGGAACGCTGCGCCGGACTCGTGCAAGCCGCGGGATCGATTCAAATCGTGCGGCACGCAACCACCCCTCGCGATGCACACGCACGTCAGGCCACGTCTGCATCGCTCACTTTCTTTCTTTATCTATAACTACCGATTCAGTTGCAACCTTTCCTTTCTTCTTCATCTCTTCTCTCTCCTCTCTCTCCTGTTTATCTGCTACCTCGGCAGCGGCCGTCCGACCACCTCCCTGCCACATGATGAGATTTTGTTGGAACCGGCTAATTGATTTTTTGTTGGAAGAACCATGGTCGCGTTGTTGCATAGATGAACCACGCATGCAAAAAAATTATGCAACCGACGAACATAACTTTTGCTGGAATCCACAGAGTTTTTTGCTGCAACCGTCAGCGTTTTTGCTACAACCAACATCAACGATTGGGACAACCATTGATGACGAACCGAGACCCACGATGGCGGCGACGGCCTTTTGCTGCAACCATGTCGTTTTTTGCTACTACCGTGTTGATGATTGCTACAACCATTCACGAGGAGACCGACGGCGGTGACGGTCATTTTGCTGCAACCGGTGTCATGTTTTGCTACTACCAGTGTCGTTTTTTGCTATTACCAGTGTCGTTTTTTGCTACTACCGGTGTCGACGATTGCTACAACCGTTCACGAGGACACCGACGGCGGCGACGGTCCTTTAGCTGGAACGACGAACTTTTGTAGTGGCGCGGCGAGCCGGACGGAGACATGCGCCATAGTTGCGACAATGGCGCAGAGCACCGAAGGGACAACGAGCTGGAGGGAGGCGAGGCGTTTTGCTACAATGACGACCTTTCGGAGTAGCGCGGCGAGCCGCGGTGCTGCAAGCAGCCAGCGACGGGGACATGCGTCGTAGTTGTGACGGGGATGGCGACGGGGACATGTTTGCGTCATGGTCGCACTCCCTCCTCCTCTC
>CBMN011746630.1:0-11281 GCA_000582825.1 Hordeum pubiflorum | reverse complement strand
AGCGGGTGTTCCCGCGGCGTGCGTCTGACTCGTTCTTCAAATTTCTTGCCTTCCTGCAGCACTGGCATCCGCTCGCTAGGCCGAGAGATCATGACCAGCTTCAGCTCTTTCTGGACGCTCTGATGTCTTCCGCGCGTCGGCTCTCCGACCGTTCGTCTGCTTCGTAGCTTGCCCTGCGACCTTTTTATGGTTCTTCTTCTTTCGTTTGGGTGTGTTTGTGCTGTGGCCCCAGCATTTTACTTTTATGACTATGGTTGAGACTTGGTTGTATGGACGTATGCTTTATCTATAAAGCGGGACGAAAGCCTATTTCGAGAAGCGTTGCGGGGAAGTGCTAGTTTAACATTCCGTTTTACAGTATCTTTTTTGAGGCCGCTTTGAGTCTTGGGCATTGACCATTGAGCCACAGAGGAGTCCCAGAGTTCGGCTTTAACACCGTTTCCTATGTTGATTTTCGTAAGAGCATGGAACAGTTGTATGTCCTCGTCGATTCATGAGGTAATTTTGTAGATGAGGTAAACATGCTCATGTCTCCCCGCTCCCAGCCTTAGCCATTGGGATTTGTTGTTTCTGCCTCACAACCTCAGCACTACCTCACGAGTCACGACCCTTCCCTTCAATTGTTTTCTAAATATAATTGTGGACCACTCTTATATTCTTGCTCCATGCGTTCGTGCCATGCCCTGTCACTGTAGCTGCTAAACATGTTGTATTCTTTTACACGGTCGTGTGAACATTTGAATGTTCAGATATAACTGCCTTATTGTTAATTACTTATATGGAAGGAATTACCTTATTGAGTATTTTTTTCCCGTCCGAAATTACTTGTCACGGAAATGTATAAAAACATACGTATTCAGAACTTAAATACGTCTAGATATATCCATTTATCCGACAAGTAATTCCGGACGAAGGGAGTACTTCATATGTGGTCCTACTGTTCCTTCCCAAATTGAAGCCTTTACAATTCCTACGTTGAACTTCTCTCCAATGTTTGTGCATGCATGCCATATGGTAGCATATACATTCTCTACTCCCTAGATGAGATGTTGCACATGTTGTATGCATGTCTTATTCATTCTGATGTTTTTGGGATACGTTTTCCCTATATCAGCTTAACTTAGTGGATGGGATGTCATCTGAAATAGCGATGGAACTTGCAGGAGAATCAACCACATTTTGAAAAAATACACAAGCATTGACATGAAGGCACTCAAACTTGAAATATGTGAATTTTCCCTTTTCAGCACATTTTATGCTGATTTCGGTCGTTGGATTCGTATTGCTATTAGACCATGGATTGAAGAACTCGGCCTGCAACTTTATTCATCTCATGCAGGAATGTACAACTTTTCATGCTCACTTTTACTTGATGGGAGAGGCAAGCCTATTAGATAACTTCATCTCGACGAATATGCCTTTAGTCCCATGGCTGGACTTGGCTGCTTAAGAAGGCTGACTAGTCTGGAATGTTATGATGTGCGTATTGCGGGGATCAATTGATTTGTTTTATTTAAAATTTAGTTGCTTTGGAGAAATTGAGACTTTTGGGTTGTGATGAGTTGTTTTTCGTGGGTTCAGATTCGATCAAGCCCATACTATCCGGTTAGCATCAATCGCTATTGACTAGCATCTCACAGATAAGTCACGTACTTGCTGACATGCATCAGCGATATCGTCCATTGATTATATTGATATATTTATAAAGATATAGGAAATATCATCATACAACCTCTAGGACACATTTTCAACATGTGGTTGGGGATGCTATAACCAGGAGAATTCATGTTGGACTGAACTGATGTGTGCTCGGTGTACCAGGATATTGTAGGTAACTAGAAGCTAGCCGAGGAGAAGAAATCACGGTCACGAGGGTTGCCACACAGAACACTCGCCCTTTAGGCCTCACAACCGTGCCAACAACCGTTGTCGCGGTGTAGCCACAATTTTTTCCGTGACTTTTTTTTGAAACAATGGCAAAAGATTTGCCATATTTCATTGAATAAGGAGAAGAAGTTTAAGTATAAACGAACACTAACCAGAAAGGAATCACTCTCTCGGGATTTATGACTCTAAGGCATTTTTCCGTGACTTATTTGCTGCTCGATTTTTGTTATGTTTGTTTTTTTCACAAGGTTGAATTTTCTTCTTCTTCCATTTGGACTTGTGCTATATGTTTTGTACTTTGTGTTTTCTCCGACACAAAATGATAGATATTTAGATGAGTTCTCAAGTAAAAATAATTCACATGCTTCTGGTCCACCATGGTGGCGTAGCCAGTGATTTAGCTAAGTTTTCTTTCGATAAGTGCGACTCCCTTTTGCGAGGGGCACCCCTTCTCAGGATCCAATATCTTATTTCATGAAGAAAGTATCTAGAAAATCATTGATTTAGTTTCTGGTAAAAAACTAATAAAACATGTAACCAACCCGCTATTAAAGACAATGTAGAAAGAAATAATAGAAAAGGAGCTCCAGTATACAGTATACAGATCTTCATTAATAAACTTCCATTAGTCCATACGTCCAGAAAAATATCTCGTGTTTTCCCTTTACATTCCCGTACCATTATGGTCATTTATATGATTAGACGTGCCGCTTCACTAGACTTTTATGAACCATTCATTTGATCCCATGGTTGTGACACCACATTCTACAAAAGAGTTTCCAAAATTCAATGCGGCCTTACCATTTTTTTCAAAGCCATCATGATTAGCTTTATTAATTCATGCAACACTTGCATCATTTACAAGATCGCCTAATACGCAACTATATGGATCATTGTCCCATGAATAAGAAAGATCATTATGAAAACTAAAGCTAACTAGCTTATGCGCCACACCATTAACTTCTCGGGGGCAAACGTTTGAATTCCACAATCCCAATCAGCAATGACGTGTTCACACAATCTGCATAAAATAGCCATTGCAAAGTCCCCACCAATCGATTGCCCATTACAGAATTAATAACCTCTATAGATTTAGACACCGCTTGTAATATGTTAATGCCGAGGGAATTCACATGGTAAAGTCTATCCTTCGTGACAAGCCTCTTCATATTCGCCGTGCCAACTGCATATGAGTAGAAAACACACTTGCCAGCAAAAAAAGAGCCATTTTGCGTCTCTAAGAATATCAACCATCGCTCCCACGCATTAATCCACATAAATTTGATGCGTCGACATTCAACTTCATACACCCATGGTTTGGCTTGATACTAGTGCGATTTAGCCATGTTTAATTGCAACACAAATCATATGATTCATCACTAATAAAAAACTCTGAGAGCATCTACACCGGGACTTTGCAAATATGAGCCCCTAAACGTTCGTGGACGCGCCCGGTGAGTGACCGGACGTGTCCCTTATTTGTCCGTCCGCATAACCACACTCCTTATTTTCTTCCTCATATGTCTGGTCACTTGCACGTGATTGGTGGAAAGGAAGAGAGGTCGTTTGAGGTGCTCCGGTTGTAGATGCTCTTAGAGTAGTTTCTTGGCCGAATGTGATAGGTGATGTGAGCGCCTGATCTGATCCTTCGAAGTTCAATCGCACGGTGGATACCCTGTAGTCAACGGCGCAACCCAACTGACGCGGTCAGCGGGTTTTCTTTGTGAGGATCAGTAGGGTTTTAGCTCAACCGTCCAACCCCATGGAAAATTCCCCCAGCTCCGTCCCGGCCGGTGCCGGCGGCGCGGCCGCACCCGCAACCCCCGCCTCCTCCTCGAATCCATCCCCGCCGCCCAAGCGCCCCAGCATCACGCTCCGCCTCCTCTGCCCCTCCACCCGCGCCGCCGCCCTCCGCCCCGCGCGCGACCTCCACGTGGAGCACCCCCCCGTGGGGGACGAGGCCGTGCTCGTCGTATCCGGGCCTGATGCGCCGGCCGCGGCCGTGAGGGTGTGGGAGCGGGTGGTGGGACACAGGATCGGAGGCGACGAGGCGGGGGACGGGGAGGAGGAGAAGGAGGTGGCCGGCGTCGTGGGCTGCCGGATGCTGGCGGCCGGGGGGCAGGTGGGCTGCGTGCTGGGGAAGGGCGGGAAGACGGTGGAGCGGATGCGGCAGGAGAGCGGCGCCCAGATCAGGGTCTTCCGGAACAGGGAGCAGGTGCCCCCCTGCGCCTTGCAGGGGGACGAGCTCATCCATGTACGCATCTCAACTCCTTAGGCTTTTTCGTACTCAAAGATGAATGAATCTGGGTGTTGCTTGGTACTGTGTAATGCATCAAACTAGTGTTGCGCCCGCTGGATGTTGCTTGGTGGCGCATAGTCCATGAAACCAGTGCCGTGCCTGCGCAGGCAATGTTTAAATTCTACACTTAAATTCAGTAAGAAATTAGAGTGGTTTAGGATTGCCATTTAAATGCTTACTTGAACTGTGCAATTAAACTTTGTTAGGAAATAATGAGATTAGGATTGTCATTTACCACTCTGGAGTGCGTTTCGTATGTAATTATCAACATTAGTTATGTGTTGCAAAGGATGTGGTGAGCGATTTGCGTCACTCAATTAGGTATGTATAAAGGTGTGAAGCAATTTACTAAGAAAATCACTACAGCACGTCCACACAGCGCGTGATGTTCGCACAGCCGCTGCCAATTCCCTGTGACGTTTGCATCCACAGCAATCACATGGCGCTGCCACAAGCACTCGGCTGATCATGTGGAGGGGAGCCAGTCTAAATATTGAATGGAAATGTCCTTATCTGCAGCATTAACCATCAAATGTAAAAATAATGCCCGGCGACTCTGTGTCTCTCGCATCACGGAATGATCAGTGTTCAGAATATCGGCCAGTTACCTGGCGTATCGGACAGTTAATTGTATCTCGGCCACCCGACGATACGAAAAGCATCTATTCGTGCAGTTAACTGGGTGGGCCAATTTATCGGTCTGTCAAGCCGATTAATCGTCTGTCAGATCGAATTATCAGCTGGGCCGATCGACTGCCTGGGCATTTTGGCCCAAATTTAGCCCGTTCCGTCCCTTCTTCCGTAGCTGCCTGCGCATTAGGTTAGCCCGTTCCCTCCCTTCTTCCACAGCCGCCTACGCATTAGGTTAGCCCATTCCCTCCCCTTTTCCCTTCTCCCACTCATTCTCCTTTCCTCGCGCTCATGGAGGAGCAGCCGCCGCCACTAACCCTAGCAGCCGCCAGCGCCGCCCCCTCCCTGAGCACCCGGCAGCACTGTCCCTTCCCTGAGCAGCAAGATCCCCTCCCTAGCAGCCGCCAGCACGCCCCCCAGCAGGCAGATCTCCACTCCTCCAGCTGCTTCGTCGCCTGCTCCTCCTGTCCTGTGTCCATGGCGTCGCCTGACAGCGAGGTAAACTCCTCTCCTCCTGTTGTTCTTCTGCTGTGCTGCTATCCTATGCAGTATTTAGTATGTACTGATGTGGTGGATTTGGCATTTGTAGCAATCTACAGCTGCTTCTACTGCAGCAAGTGCTTCAACATTGAATTTTTTTTTCAGATGCAGCCTAGGATATATAGATATGGCCCTAGGTAAGCTACCAATAATGGGTTACCAATAAATGCAGTTAATAGACCGATAAGCTGATTAATCCCTACTCAGCATGCGACCGATATGCTACGGATTACCGATATCCTGAACATTCAATGAACATTTCGATGCCCCCCTCTACATCAGGAAACAACCACCTGCCTGAAATAGCTGCCTTCTCATACCCAAGCGGACCGTTGAGCATGAAGCCATGAACTGATGCCGTTTGTTTGAACACCGTCTTATCGATGGAAGGCCCACTGCTGATTACCTGCATTTCTCAGGCCCAAATTTACATGCCCTTTCGTGTATTTATTGCTAACCCTGACAGCCTTTAGGAGATCCAGATTAAAAATGTCATCCCCTTCTCCATGAACTTTCATGCATATCATGGTCTTGCCCTGTGTGGCTGTGTGAACCCATTGAATCCATACTGTCGTTGTGATCTTGTTGTTCAAGGCCTTGGCGCCAGGCTTCACCATTAGCTTCAGCCTGCTCCACGGATGCCGCTTCCTCACTGCACTTTGCTCTTGTCAGCAATGACTCCCTCCTGACCCTCAACATCTCTGTCCCGGGGCTCGAAAGCCCTGTTGTCTCATTCTCCTCCAACATGCTCTTCAACTGCGTCCAGTCACAATCCCATACCTCCCTCCACCATCACTCCAAGGATGATTATTATATCATGCCGCTGTGTTGTTCGGCCCCAGGCGTGGATTGTGCACTTCATGGGGGACACGTAGGACGGTGCAACTTGCAGATGTGGTGTAGTTTAGTTCCCTGGGGTGCATCACAATATCACCTATCTTTTGACGAGGACACGGCTATGCATATGGCATGAAAGGATGACACTTTTGAGGAATTTCAGCAGGAGGGCGTGCTCAACTGTATGTGTTTGACTGTTCACACCCCATCATGCAAGGCGCTCATTTTCCAAATATGTTGACCGTTTGATTTATATTGATGTAATGGTTGTAATTCTGGATATGATGTGGACCAATGATGATCCTGCACTAGGAGTCAATTTTAGAATAAGAGATTTTCTCTGTGTGGTAAGCTGAAAGCATAGAATGAGATATAGTATTAGAATGCGCTCGTGTGCCTGAGTTGGCATGGTTTTGCTAAAAATACTAATATGCGTGCTTGTGAATGAACTTGACCATATGCTGCGAATTGGAATATCATAGAATGCTGGAAAGAAGACACCATTCTAGCATGATGATTTTGGTAGTCATCTTCATAATCTATGGTTGGTTTATGTTAAAGGTCAGGGTCTTCTTGTACCTCAAATACATGTGCCCGTATTAGAAAATGAGCTCTGAATTAACTAATCTTGCCTGCTTTGTACTTGGCTCTAATTTAATTCATAGTTGGGCACATAAAGTGAGCTCATTCTTGTGATTTCTGAACAAAACTGTCTTATCGATGATACATTGTTAAGACACAGAAACAATATTAAAGGTTGGTTGTTCTTGTTGCAGAGATGCTGAGTTCATTATGATCGAGTCCCACCCCTCTACTTGTGAACCTTTTACACAAGCAGTATTTTTTTTCTCACCAAACCATTAGGCAAGCAGAGTCTTGCAATTCTAAAATACTTTTGTGGATTGCTTGGATATTAACCAGTTCTACCTGTTGTTATAATTAACTGGTAATGCCTTTTTTTTTAGTTTTGCGGTGCTCGGGAAATCAAGATTTGCTGTTATATTGGCACATTAAGCTTTAACTTGGATATTTAATCTTTTGATTTCACCTTATTCTAACATGATGATGTTTTCCTGTTAGATAAGTGGGAGCTTTTCTGCAGCAAGGAAAGCACTTTTATTAGTTTCAACCTGCCTCCAAGATAATCCTAGGCCAGACACAAGCAATTTTCCATCTGGAAGACCATTTGGGCCTCCAGGCAGTGGAGTTGGTTGTCCACCTGGTGTGGATCCTCATTCTCAAAGAAGCTATTTACCACCACCACATGTTCCTGACTATCATGCAAGGAATTTTTCAAGCAACGGTGCTGCCCCTGGTCCTAGATTCTTTGTTGAACAAGAGATAATGTTCAGAATGATATGTTTAAATGACATGGTGGGCGGTGTAATTGGAAAAGGCGGTTCCACTATCCGTGCATTACAGAGTGAAACTGGTGCTTCAGTCAAGGTTATAGACCCTGTTGCTGATTCGGATGAACGTATAATTGTGATATCTGCGCGTGAGGTGTGGCTCTAACTTAGAAAGAATCACTCATTTTCCTCTTATAAAGTTTTAAGTAATGAAAATCTTATATTTCCTGTGGGAAACATTTTTTGTATGGATCTGCGTCTTGGTGAATACTTGCATATCATGAAAATGCACAACAAGTTGGATGCTGTCTCATCCTGCCATTATCGAAGGATATGGGGATAACTTTGTCCATGCATTGTCTGTTGTCCGAAATGTTTTTGATGAATGCAATTTTTGTTTGTGCAGAATTCTGAGATGATGCGTTCTCCATCTCAGGACGCATTGCTTCGGGTATATTCTAAAATCTCGGAGGCGTCTATGGATAAAAGTTCTTCTGTACCTGCCAGGCTTCTTGTTCCAGCACAGCATATTGGTTGCCTACTTGGCAAAGGTGGATCCATAATTGCAGAGATGAGGAAGGTAACAGGAGCCAGCATCAGAATTTTTGGGAATGAACAAATTCCAAGATGTGCACAACGAAATGATGAGCTGGTTCAGGTATGTAAAGAAATGCTGGGTACTAAAGTTGGTTGATCTGAAGTGTCAGACTCTTAACTGAATGAAACTGTGTTAGATGGATTGTCTATTGGTGTAATTTCCTTAAAACCACTGAAGGTTCATCATTGAGTGTAAACTTAGTTTACTCCACAGCAAATAATGCAGTGTGCTAAGAATGCTCATTAGTATGAAATGGAAATAGCAGCATGCATCAGCTTCAAGTTGTATTAGCAAAAGGTGTCGCGTTGAATATTTAAAAGCCTTTTCTTCCTTTTTAGCATACATCAGGATTCAAAGAGAACTAGAGTGCATTTTCTCTCAAAAAAAGGGAACTGCAGGATGCCTTTGTCCTTTGAAGTACTATATAAGAGAAATAATATTTTCTTCGTTCATCTACTGTAGTTATGCTGCACCTCTTTCATGGTAATTTCTTAACTACCATGAAAATAACAGTATGCGTCAACTTCAAGTTGTATTAGCAAAAGGTCTTGTGTTGAATATTCAGTTTTTTTTCTACCTTCTTTAATGTGCATCAGGATACAAAGTGAACTACAGGATACCTTTGTACTGTGAAGTAGTATAAGAGAACTAATATTTTCCCGTTCATGTACTGTAGCTATGCTGCAACTATTTCATGGTAATTTCTTAACTACTACCTATTTTGTGCTCCAAGTCCTCCATTTGGAACATGATCTGAGTTAGTTGGCTCCTTCAAATTGTTTCCCTTTAACCTTCCTTCTAAGAAAATACACTTGTGATGCATATGTGCGCCAGTCATCTATTTTGATACTCCCTCTGTAAACTAATATAAGAGTGTTTAGATCACTACTCTAGTGATTTAAACGCTCTTATATTAGTTTACAGAGGGAGTACCATACTTAACAAATATATGATCACCTAGAAGAGAGAAAAATAGGAGATCACTTAAGGAGGATTGTTGAGTAGATGCAGTTCAGGCTATAACTTTCTCGAGCCCTTGTTGCAGGTCACTGGTAGCTTCCAGTCCATCCAAGATGCATTGCTTCATATCACTGGAAGGATTAGAGATCTCATCATTCCCCCGAAGCCACATCCTAGTGGAGGCATGCCTCCGTATCCACCTGTTGGGAACCCTTCTCATCACCAGTCAAGACAAGAAGCTCCACCACATCACAGTGGAGGCATGCCTCCCTATCCTATGCATCCTTTCAGACCTAATCCTCCTATGGGTCCTTTTGATGTCGCAGATCATCGACCACCTGGCCCACCCCCTTCACATCCAATGGAACACATGGGTGCTGATAGGATGCCCTACCCATATGGTTGTGAACAAGGAGGTCCTCGTCCTTTTGTTGAGCAGCCATCACCAAGGACCTGGGCTCCTGAGGTTAGTACATGGAGAATGCTGTTTGACATAAGCATAAATAATTTAGCATGTTGGAGCATATTGTGCACAAAGATCTCTATTAAGAACTTCCACTGTCAAGTAACTCCCAGTAAAGGTTGCAGTTTAGGATGATCTGCCATTGGATTTTGTTCAAAACAATATAATTTGTATGCACATCAGGTTGCTGATTTAGGCACTGTGGTTGAATGTCTAAGAATCAGGTCCTTTATCATGCGCAGGCACCAGCAACTGACGCTCCAAGAAGCATGCCTGACATAGTACCAGCTGTAGATTTCAGAAAGGGACCAGTGGCAAGGTAAGTTCAATGCTAACTGTTTGATTCAGCTTTTCCCATTCTTTTTTAATCATTACACTCTGGCTGTGAAACTAAAATTTACCATCAGATGATATAAATACCATGTGTACAATCTATGTGGAAGTTCTAGTCCATTGATTACTGAATCTGTAGGAGTGTCATCCTTAAACTCGGGAAATTCCTTTTCTTCAAGAAATTAACACCATTTTTCTGACATTATCAGCAGTGAAAACCAAGTGGCTACACCAGCAACTACAACAACTGAAGTTGTTATTCCTTGCAAGTACATAGGTTTTGTCTGTGGAACCAATGACAGTGACCTCGCCGAGATAAAGAAGGTACTTGCACTCTCTTGTTTATTGTGTACCTACATCACATTAAACAATACTTGCCCCATGTATTTCAGCTTTCCATCACTCTTGTAAACTCACTTGAAACAGTCCTTGAGTCTTTGGCTGCCTCTGGTTCTCTACCCGTAAACTCTATGTAACCCGTTTAAGGAGCATGCGGTCACAGGGCTGACAGTATTGCCTACCTTTCAGATATCCGGCGCTGCAATTACAGTACATGATCCAAAGCCCGGAGATACAAATTCAACAGTTATTATATGCGGAGACCCCGAACAAACTAAGAAGGCGCAGAGCCTGATTCATGCTTTCATCTTCTGTGGTCTGTACCAAAAATGACCCGCAACAACGGTGATATTCGCCATCATAGAACCATGGATCCTCCTCGGAGGTGTTCCACCTGGAGGTTTTTTCTGTCTTTTTTCCTTTCCCTCAGAGGTTGTGTGTACATGTACAATAGTGATTGGGTTGTATGTAGATAGGATTGAATTGGCGGCTGGACACACAGACAGCGCCATTGTAAGTTTCTTGAGTCTATAGCTGGACGCATGTCGCCGTTGTAAGTTGTTGAATTTGATGGGTGGAAACAAAGTCAGCACCAATGTCAATATAAGTTGTTGTGTTTGGTTGAGGGAATTACCATGGAAGGCGTGCTCATCTCTCTTTTCACGTCTTTTTCCTGCCATGCCATTCTCTTGGAGCTCGTCTCTGGGGACTTGGCTTCGGCTGGGCTCCGCCTGCTTTCATGGTAGGGAGTTTCCAGGAAACGCCATGGTCAGGCAAAGGACAAGTTTACAGCTGATGCTGGCATGACTTGACCTGCAGGATCAGAGGCGACCCGAGTCAACCGCTCTCGGGATTTGCATTATTGCAATAGCTCCCACCCATCCTGAGAGGGAGACTTGAGTTCAGAGCAAGTCGAAATAATTCAGGAACCATGTGCAAGGCCTTGGTTCGGAACTCGGGAGCTTCATGAAACCTACGCGCTAATAACTTGGCAGGAAATTCCTTTCCTGGACAAGGAAATGCTACTGTTTTTTTTTTTTTTTTTT
>CBMN011746625.1:0-10339 GCA_000582825.1 Hordeum pubiflorum | reverse complement strand
CCCCTCCTGGGCGGGTCTTACCACGGGGTTATATCCCCAACACAAAGGGTCAGCTTTGTTTCCTAGCTATCATACAAAGTCCTGAACCTAACTTATCTGCTATGTTCTACATGTGCAACTATACATGTATATGCTAACCAGTCAGTCTTACTCTTATTTGACCATCATTATTATCTGATTACAAGCTCTAACTTTTTCTCCACGCCCGTTTAGGAACATGACACTAATATTCTCCACCGATATATCCCTTTTTGTGGTAACATCAAAATCTGAAATATGTATGTGGCACGTATATCTATATGCTCAAGCAGTCAAGCATGAAATCTGAGAAGAATGGATGCAAGTGCTTGCTCAAAAATTCTCCCCCATGTTTGTACGAGAGATACCGCTGTAAATACAGGAAGAATGTGCTAAGTGTGGTACTTTTGCAGTGGAGAGATGTGATCAAACTCCAAGACAAATTCATTAACTTTGCCACTTCTTCCATCAGAGGAAGAGCAACTCTGACCATACATGGCTGGACTAGACAACTGGAATAGGTTGACCTCTCTTACCTTAAGCAGCTCCTCCTAAGACTTCACTCTGCTGCTATCAACGACTCCGTAACTGTCAAGAAGGCTCTAGAACTTGATGACCCCCGGGATCCGTTCCAGCTGCCGCTCCTTAGATGATTTCCTTATCTTCAGGCATATTCTTCAGAACATTCAGACCAACACAGCAGAAGACAATAATGGGAGCTGCTCTTGGGGAAATCATATCTTAACAGCTAGCTAGCACCATTACCATCAAATCTAGAACAAAACTGAGAGTCATTGAAACAGAAAATATATACAGGGAGGAGGATATCGTTTGCTCTGCATGAACCCACGCATAAAAATTTCACGATGAACACTAACAAGCTTCACATAGATTCTGCACTGTTACAAAATTTGTAAAATATGGTTAGCCAGTAATGCGAATTAAGCCTATTACACGAGTGTGCCCTTGTATGCAGAGAACAATTCAGCTCATCTTAAGAAGGATAAAATATGATCAAACATTGACTCCTTGTCAAATTCCAAGAAGCCCCTAAATGTGGACCTCACTAAACTCAGAATACGCCAAGTTACCTGTTCAGATTAGTCCTGATATCTACAAACACAATGTACATGGATTTGTTAACAAGCTGTTCAGAGAAAGAAAGAAATATTTGGAACTGCTAGCAATTTCAACTATCCACAATCTTACAGGATAAAGCGATTCAGGCAAACAGATTTCAGTATGAAGCATCACAAATACACCCGTCTAGCATGGAACCGCTAAGAAAAGAACACAAAAGAAACCCACTCGTCATACCTCCTCTAGATAGTTACACAAACACAGACTTTTACTTTCCAGTGGTTCAAGGACGTCCATCGCCCATCTTGGACAAGCTTGAAATCAGCCTCTTGTCCAGCGCCACGCCGATTGACTCAGCCTCCCTGATCAGCTGCCGGCACCTGGCCATCCTTCCCGCTGCGGCATAGCCTTCAATCAAATTACAGTATATGTCACTGGTCGGAGCGAATCCAGCCTCCTTCAACCTCGACAGGTACCGAAAAGCCCTTTCTGGATCACGCAATGCCACACACAGCTTCACAATGACCCGGTACGCCGGCAGGTCAAGAAGACAGTTTGCCTGTTCCATTTCCCAAACAAGGGCCAACGCCTCTCGGTGCCTCCCATCACGGGAGCGGCTGTGGATCACCGTAGTGTACATCACAACAGTTGGGTCCCCGCCAGACCCTCTGAACCAGCTGAACAGACTCTCCACGGCTGCGTACCGCCTGAGCTTTATGCAGACCTTCATGACAGCTGTGCAGTCCTGCGGTCGCAGGTCAAAGTCCGGCCTCTCACCGAGCTCATCGAGCAGTGCAGCAGCAAGCCCATAGCCTTCAGGTGTCCGGGCAACCTCCAGTATCAGCTTCGCATAGATGCTCGGGTGCAGTGTCCTCTTGTTCATCTTGGCAAGTTCAAGGAGCTTGCGTGCCAGGCCTACTTTGCCTGCCCTGATGAACCCCCTCGCCATGGCTTCGAGGACAGCGCGGCTCGCCGAGGGGACGCACTCCTCAAGCGCGGACTCCATCTTCAGCTCGTCGAAGCGCGCCAAGACCTCGATGGTCGAAGCGAGGATCCGGTCATCAGGGAACAGCGGCACGGCCTTCTGACCCTGCGCCCAACACAGCGTCTGGAGCGCCCTCTCCGGGAGCCCCATGTGCCCGAGCTCCCGGATGGTCATGGACAGGGAGCCTTTCCGGAGGAAGTGGACCCAACGGTCCAGCACTTTGCACACATCGGACCCCGGCGGGAGCGCGGCGATCTCCTTGGCGATCCCGACGAGGACCTCGGGGTTCTTGCGCACCTTGTCGCTGAACGAGGAGCGCGAGGCCAGCCGGATGTGCTGCGTCGGTGCTGGAGTGACGGGCGGCCTCGTCTTGTGGGGCAGCGGCAGCGGGAGAGGCCGCCGTGTCGCCGGGTTCGGCGGTTTCACCGGCTTCCGGCGCATCGGCCGGGCAAACAGCGCCGAGATGGCCTCGATCTCGTCCTTGCTCCATTCTGAACCACCCTCTTCATTATCCGCAGCGGCGGCCTCTTCGTACGCCTGCTGCTTACCGTACGCCGATTCCTTGGCGAGACCTCCGCTGGATGACTCGGCGCAAGAGACCCGAGCAGTAGGCCGACAACCAAAGCTGCTGCTGCGAAGGAACTTGGCGCCGACGTTCTTCACCAATGCCGGTGCCAGGGAAACGCCATCTGACAGCGCGGAGAGAGGCGGCCAGCTCGCCAGAGATGACATGGCCATCAGAGCACTCTCTCCTCGCCTCTTCCGCCCGCCCCTTGCTTGGCGCTGCGACCGCCCGTGCTACAGGAAGCACAGCGCGGCCGGCCGGTTGAGCCGGCGAGGCAATCCGACGAAGACCTTGAGTGCAGCCCTGGGGGGTCGCCCTCCCTCATCCACTCCAACTGCCTCAGCCGGCCTTGTCAGCTCGACCTGGCGAGCTCGTACGGCTTCAGCGCACTGCAAGTGCGTGCTCGGCGTCGCCGCCAACCCCACGTCCGTCCCGCCGGCCGCCGCGTGTGGGTGCGGGAGGCCGCGCTGCCGTGAGAGGATTTGGGGATTAATTGTCTATTTGGGGATGCGCTCTTTTTTTTACGAGGGACCGTCTATTTCTGGCTGGCTCTCAGCGAGCCCATAGTCCCTTGGTGGGTCGGCCCATTGGCTCCTTTTTTTTTTGAAAACGTAGAAAGCTTTGCAATACTGCAGAAATCTTTATCTCTATCTCTACTATTTAAAAAACGATTTCTCCAAAAAAAACTAATTAGAAAAATAGTGTTTCTTTTCCTGTTACCAAAACACTTGGTCAACCGAATCTTCACTCACTCACCACATTTCTTCATCGATTTTTTTTCATCTAACCAATTTTTTAGGGCCTGTTCGGCATCCCTCCGCTCCGTGAGGCTGCTCCCGGAGATGGCGGAGCTGACGTTAAAAACCACGGAGCGGGGGAATTGCTGCTCCGTAGATCCTCGATTTTCGTGGAGCTGGTGGGTTGCCGAACAGCTCCTTAGTCCCATGACACCTTAATTTCGCACATTTTTCCTTTATACTAATCAATCACCTTAATTTACTCACTTTCTACATCAATTCCAACATAATTTACTTACCAAACACAATCACGATTATGATTTTAGAAACATTTATTTGCACAATCACAAATTGAATTCAATAAACATTTTTTTGTACAAAATCACATTAATATGCGCAGATAAATTATGAGCTAACGTACTAGAATATTTATATCTCGTTGCAACGCACGGGCATTGTCCTAGTCATTAGTTAAGGACACATCATCGGCCTTACTGGTTTGCTTTTGGTCTCTGGTTTGGCTACCTGTGCGACCTTGTTCGTGTCGTGTCTGCTTTTTTCCTAAGTTTTTTTTCAGGTATTCCGTTATGTTTACTTTTCAATTTCATGTCATCTTGTTCTTTCATTTTCTTCTTTCTCCCTATATCCATGATTTTCTGTTCCAAATGTGCAAGCACGTTTTCTGAATACATGAATATTTGTCAAGAAATACATGAACAAGTTTTAAAATTCACATGATCATTTTGCCAAATGTGTGAACACTTCTTTTAATTACATGAACATATATTCACTGTAATGCAAATAATCTGACGTCAGATTTTAAGCATGGCAAATTTAATTAACATGAGGATGGCAAATTTATTTTACGAGCACGATAATTTCCTAGCAAAAAAATAAAATGACACGGATTTGCCATGTTTGCGAACTATATTTGTCATCCTCAATGTACACAAATTACCATAAAAATCGTTTGATTTTCCATGATAAAAAATCCGACGTCAGATTTATAGTGGATTCATCAATTAAATACATAATAATAATATATAATACACGTTAAACATGTTTAATGCACATTGCATATTTTTTTAGAACATGGTGAGCATTTTTATATGCATGATGATATTTATAATATGCGGTGAACATGTTTGTACTACATGATGACATTTATAGAATACACGATGAATATGTTTAATACTCATTGAATATTATTTAGTATTTTTATACTACATGATGATATTTGCTATACGTGATGAACAAATTTTATTACGCCGTGAACATATTTGTACTACACGTGAACAAATCTTAAATACACGATGAACACTTTTTGATACATGATAAACTAGTTTGTTAATACAAAACAAACATTTTTTTCATAGACAGTGAACTTTTTTCAAATATATTATGGATGAACAAATTTCAGTACACAACAAATAGATTAGAAATACTCCCTCCGTTCAAATAAGTGTCGCACTGTTAGTTCAAATTTGAACTAAAACCACAACACTTATTTTCAAACAGAGTGGGTACATCATAATCATTTTTTAATACTCCCTTTGTCCGGAAATACTTGTTGAAAAAATGGATATATATTTAGACGTATTTTAGTTCAAGATATATATATTTTTATCCATTTGTCAGACAAGTATTTTCGGACGGATGGAGTACATAAAAACCATTTTTAAATACAAGATAAACATTTTTAATATAGGGAATATATAGGACATGGTTCAACATACATACCACAAACGATAGTTCCTCGATGTTTTCCTGCTTCGAAGCGGAAGTAGAGGTCCAAGGGGGTGTTGTCGAGGTCCTCGTCCGGATGTTTAGCTTGGGCAACATAAGATTGCTCCTTGGCTCAAGCTCGGGCATCTTCTTCGCGCGAAGCCTCGGTGCCCTCATAGAGCACCTTCGTGTTCTTTTGGCGGCAACGGCGGTCGTCCGATTCTTTGGTGATCAAAGACTGGGCTTTCATGGTGTTTTTGTTTCGCTGCTAACGTGGGCTTAACCGAACAAGTCCTATAGGGAGAGAAAAAAAATCATGTTGCTCGCCTAGAGATACTGAATTTGATTTTTCGTGCAGTTGATATGCCAAACGGTAGGCACCAATTTCCCAATAAAACCTCTCTTAAAAATAAAATAAAAAACCTCAAGGGGCAAGATTGTTGGCACCATACCAGATATATACAGGAAGAAAACTATGCACTCCCATCAATTCAATGATCAAATCTCGAAGTGAATTACACACACGTACGTCAAATGTGCCTTGCTTAAGTCGGCCATGAATTTCCCCTCTTGGTCAACTCACTACTTTCTCTGCTTCACTCATCCGAGCCTTGAGAAAAGAGATAGTAGATGATTGCTCTCAGCTCACTCACTGATCTGCTGCATCATGTCCACATTCTCATCATCTCTGGCAGTGGTAGGCCAACCAAATCAAATCAATGGCGCCGGCAGATCCAGATAGACGACGATCAAGGAAGGGCTAGCCATCGTGAGGCGTGGTGGAGTTGACGAGGCTGGCGATCCTGACCCTGGGCTTGGAGTAGTCACCGGTGAGCAGCTTGGAGGCGACCATGGCGTTGGCGAACTCCGTGAGGTGGACGCCGTCCCAGCTGATGAACCGCGCGTCCATGTCGCACAGCTGCATCTCCCCGGACATGCACATCTTGAAGTGGTTGTAGTTGTAGGGCGGACCTCCATTACCGCAGCACGCCATCAGCGGCCTCTCAATGCCATACTTGGTGTGGTTGGCCACCAGGTCGTACTTGATGGCGAACAGGTCGGTGAAGACGATGGCGGCGTCCGCCATGCGCTGCCGGAGCTGGTTGCAGGTCTCGGCCAGCTTGGCGTTGAAGGCCTTGGCGACGTCGTTGTACTTGTTGAGGCAGCCGTTGCCGTCGAGGTCGCTGTCGTCGTCCCTCGGGATGGACAGCTTCTGCGGCAGGCAGCCCAGCGCCCCCGTCCCGTGGATCCAGAACTTCCGAGCCCCGTGCGCGTACAGGGTCTGCATGTTTTCTTCCATCATTATTTGTGCATAATATCAAAGGAAATTTACTGAAATGCAGAGGGGGGGAGCAACCATGTTTATACCTCCATGCCGAATTTGATGTGGCCGACTATGGAGGGGATCTTGGCGAGCACTTGGTCGTAGGGGAGGTGAAGATAGGCGGAAAGATCGTTGTGCCCGATGTCCATGGCGTAGATGGCGTTCCGGAATCCGTCGCGGTCGATCGGCGTCCTCTCACCTGCATCACATTTCACGGGGGTCATCCTCCTTTTCGAAAAAAATTACTGCAATGGTTTTCTTCTTTGTTGGAGAGATTATTATGTTTCCACTTCTATGCTTGGATAATAGACTAGACTATATTCTGTAGGACTTGTCTTTATCTTGGCACAAGACAGGGAGTGTTCACAGGACCAATTTCGTGTGCAGTTGTCATGTCAGTATCAATCCTTATTTATCTAGAGACTAGCTGTGAATTAGGTGGGCACATGTGATTTAATTTTATATATGTTCCTCGCAAAACAAAACAAAAAGCAAATCATGATGTAGATGCACACTGCATATGCTGGGATAGTTTGGGACCATCAGTGTAGCTTCTGCTTAAGTCAAGGCTCAGCACAATATAAGCTTACATAATAAGTAAGCTACCCTATTCTTCTTCAAAAAGCGACGCATAAGCCAAAGCTAACGTACACAACATATGTTGCGGATCTTTGGACCATCGGTGTGGCTTCTGCTTAAGTCAAGGCTCATCACGATAACCTTACATAATAAGATAGCTAAAATATTCTTCCTCCAAAAGCGACACATAAGCCGAAGCTAAGATACACAAAGTAAGATTAAAATATATTTTCCCTCCATCAAAATTTTCCCTAGACGACAAATTGTGGTTTCTGTTGTTGTAGTAGTTTTATCAGTTCACAATTCAGACATATGTGCTGACAAGTTGTTGATAAGGATGGGCACTGTCCACAACAAACCTTTGTTGAGCAGCTCGAAATATCTGATAGTATAACTACTACAACATATAAACCGAAGCTAACATACGCAAAATAAGCTTACGTAGTAAGTAAGCTAAAATATGCTTCTACCGAAAGCGACATACAAGCCGAATCTAACACACACAACATATGTTAAGCATCTTGGGTAGTTTGGGACCATTGGTGTAGCTTGTGCTAGATGCAGACGCACACAACATGCTTGGATAGTTTGGGACCATCGGTGTGGCTTCTGCTTAAGTCAAGGCTCAACACAATATCATTTACATAACAAGTAAGCTAAAATACTCTACTTGCAAAAGCGACATCTAAGCCGAAGCTAACATACAAGAAATAACATAAAAGTATTTTGTTTCTTCCATACATTTTCCCCCAGACGACGACAAACTGTGGTTTCTTTTGCCGTAGTAATTTTATCAGTTCATAGTGCATACTACATTTATGCAAACAAGTTGTTGATAAGGACGGGCATCATCGGCAACTAACCTTTGTTGAGCAGCTCGAAAGACCTGGTTCTGAAGTAGAGGAACTGATGCAGCTGCACGTCGAGCGAGAACGGTGACCCCCCCGGCGTCGCCGTCGACCCGCCGATGGCGAAGTTGGCGCCGTTGCTGAAGTCTGAGCCCAGCGCCTTGAGGTACGGGCTCAGATGCGGCGTGTTCAGGCTCTCACCTGCGTCATGGCATCCACAGATGACTCAGAAAAAGGTCCCCGCAAAATAAAATAAAAAGACGTTGCACATGTGGTTTCATTTGCGCTAGCGTACGTGTGGAGTGCCCGCATAAATCGCCTTTATGATCCCATTACAGCGATGTCCCATTTGCTTGTCGGCATACGCATACGTGTGTCCTCTTCGCCTTTATTTCCTCCAATGCCCATCCCTTTCCCTTAATTTGATTTTTTTGCTTTTGAAGATGGTTTAGGATCTCTCTTTGCTTTTCTTAGGGTGTTATGCTACTCTAAAGCTGCCCTTTCTTCAAAGCTAGCTTCAGAAAAAAGAAGCTCCCATTTGTGTTGTGTGGAGGATAAACTTTGGAGATTTGCTTGTTTGTTTGGGTCAGGGCTGTGCACACCGACACTAGCTAGTGTAAAATCATTGATTTGGTTGATTGCTTTTCTTGCCATGATGCTTTGGTGTTTAGTAGACCCGTGCCCCCACCGGTGCCTGATATTTCGCTTACATTGATTCCTGTACGTATTCGTGGAATTTTATAAAATTTTCGTGTCAGCTCTCCCGGTCGTTGGATCTCGATTCAACAACCCATATGGATATCGGGTGGATATTACTCTTCCCGTCCTCGCAAAAAACAAAATCTACCCACCACTGCCTTATCATAAGCCATGGTCGCTCTGCTCCCAGCCAAGTCCCATGTCGCAGGCGAGAGAAGAAGAAGCAGGGACGGACAAACGTGACTGAAATTCGACGAAATTCAACGCAATTCCACTTCGCAGTTCGTGAATCTCATTTCGATTTTGTTTTCCAGCCAATGGATTGGGAAAGACCACACATGTAAAAATGTGAGCAGAGAGAGCAAGAAGTGGAGCGGGGGAGGCTCACAGATGAAGTCGATGACGAGGCGGCCGTCGGAGAGCCTGCCGGTGGGGCGGCGGAAGTAGGTGCGGCCCTCCGGGAGCGCAATGTTGAGGCCGCTGGCCGCCGCCATGCCGCCCGTGTCGGAGTTGGAGTCCCCGAAGTTGAAGATCACCACGGGGGACCTCCTAACAGCCTCCGGCTCCGCGGCGCGGGTGGCGACGGCCAGGCCGCTCCCCCATGACCCGTACCCGGCCCCGGCCGCCACCGCCGCCGCGGCGGGCATGTACTTGAGGCAGGCCACGAGCAGCACCGCGCCCACCCCCGCCAGCAGCACGTAGTACTGCAGCCGTAGGCTGATCTTGGTCGCGCCCCCGCCCCCTCCGCCGTTCATCCTGGCGGCGCTGGCGCTCCCTCTGCCGCCCTGCTCTGTGTCTCACGCAGACGACGACCCAGAGTAGCTTGCTCTGGCAGCTCGAGAGAGAAGTGTGTGCGTGGCTGTGTACCCGTGTGTGTATATGTAGGCGGTTGTGAGTTGTGACGGGTCCGTCGGGGCGAGCCCACCTTCGCTTCCGTGTCCTTGGGAGAGGGAGAGGGGAGGAGGATGAGATGGAGCGATGGATGTGATGGAGCCAACAGGCACCTCAGGGAGGAGGAGGGATCGGGAAAAGGCAAAAGAAAAAAAAGAAAAGGTGACGGCGATGGATGCGCGCGCGTGTTGCAATGAATATGGGGGGAGGAGGCATGGCCATGTCCACCTTGGCGCGAGGTGCATGGGAGTCAAGAAAGAAAGAAAATGGCGGTTGGTGAGATGCGGATCGCCTGACTAGTGGTGGCTCTGCTTTCCTGCCTCCACCGGATGCAACGGCGACGGCGCATCGACACGCGGGGAGGGGACGACAAGCGTCGGTCGCGACCTCGCTTAGATGCGTGCCCCGAAGCAACAGGGAAGGACCATGTAATGGTATGTATGTACGTACGCTTTTGGGTCGGGCCCTTGCTTGAAGGAGAAGTGGGGGTTGCGCTGGCGTACACGGCAGACAGCGGGGCTGTAGCCTGTGGCCTAGCTTCTTTCGGCCATTCATGGCGAGCGGGCCTGGCCACGGCGCCTCCTCCCTTCGGCGGGTCAGATCGGGAATACTTCCAAGCTGGAGCCCACGGTCGAAGAGAGAGAGAGAGAGAGAGACAGAGGACGGAGGAGGTCTTTATCCCTTCCGCGGTTTTCTACTACTTACGTCGTTGCGTTATATCCCCTGAAAAAAATAAAAGCCGTTACGTTATACGCCAATCGCGTATGAGTCCCTTGAGCCCTCGCTCGCCTTACTACGTTTTATACATCCGTCAGATTCGTGAGGTTTTGTAGTCTTATCCTTGGACTTGCATCATGTTGCTACTAGTGTTTTTTTTTTTTTTTTTTT
>CBMN011746614.1:0-11198 GCA_000582825.1 Hordeum pubiflorum | reverse complement strand
TCCGACTGTCTACTACAACATGTTTGGCCCAGCTTCAGTGAGGGAGGGCCATGACGGTGGTGCGCCTTCGGCTTGCTCCAGTGCTTGTAGCCATCGCTAGGTGGTCTATGAATATGGATATTATTTTTTGTATTTCTTATACTGCCATGACATGATGAACAGATCGGAAGTTTCCTTAAAAAACACTAATCTTTCCACCGCTGGATATTCCATACGGCCAAAATATATTATATTCTCCTTCTAACAAGCATCTTACTTCCAGATAAATTAATTCGTCTGTTGTTGCTCAAGGACGACGTGTCCTTGGATCTGTATCTCGCCTTGGTTTCAACATCACACTTAATGGTGCAATTGTGCGGAGTACGATGTTTAATGAAACACTCCCATCTGTTAAACACTCGATATGCTTATTTTAAAATCAAACTACAGTTGTGACACCGTAGGACATGCCTTAATTTGCTATTGCTTAAGTAGTCATTGTCAACTTACTTTTTCATTCCTTTACATAGAGGGGATTAGGGGTTAGCCTTTTCATGAGTAACGTCTTATACTTGTTGTATTGACGTAGTTTCTGTTTGATTTATAAACCGGAGCTAAAGTCTGTCTTGAAACGAACTACATAGGATTAACTACATAGCAAGCAACCAGTGGCAATTGGTTGAGGTCAACTCTATATGACTAGGACAAATCCCTGTCATGAACAAATCACGCGTGATAAGTTTCCACTAGCTCCTTTCTCTCTTTATCTTTTTCCATGAAAAAATTACACCTCGACAACCATGGTAAAAAAGATGGGCACTTAATCTGGTCAAAACCATGGCCACGTCATGCAAGATGAACGACAGTCAATTTTAGGAGGTTTTAGGTGGAAATCTGAGTTAGCAGGAGTAGTCCTATACGGCATGACGAAGAAATGACTTATATTTTATACTTATTTTTTGTGTCATTTCTGCTTCGGTACAACCCCTTAAACACATCAACGGACGAGATTTCTCCGGACCCCTTCATAAGAAAGGGTAGGATGGCCTTTGTTTTGAAAATACGTCGCCCGCCCGCGTATACGCCGATTGGGCCGGCCCATCCGTGACGGCTGTAGGGGGTGCGGTGTTTGTGGGATGTAAAAATTCACAAAACTCATGAGCCGGATAGGAATCAAACAGAGTACCTCTTGCACCTTAGACTAAAAGGCTTACCACTTCAGCGGACCTGTACTTGTGAAAACTAAGGAGCGTGCATACTTAAGAACTACTCTGTCTGGATTTATTGGGCAGACAAGATTGCCAAGACCAAGGCACGTCGGGCCAGTTTTTGGGTTTGAATCTGCCCAATTAATGAGCCGAATTGAAGGATATTAACTAGCATAAATTAATTGCCAAATTGCCTCACATCTCTCAACGCTCTCGCATGCACTGCTTTCTTTAATCACACGCATATATTAACAAAAAAAAAACATGAACATTTTGAAATTTTTAAAGACATATGTTAGTTCAAAATGTTAAGAACATTTTTTTCAAACACATTTTGATCAATTTTAAAGAGAGATGAGGATTGTTCAATCTTTTTTTTTTTGAATGTTGGCAAGAGAACTGCCAAATTCATTGATTAGAAAGAGGTATTATAAGTAACACCCCCGAGGAGGAATGCACCGCAAAGGCGAGTGCTAAAAAAGAAGAAATGAAAAGGGGTTGCTCAGTTTATCGAGGGAAACCGGACGAAAACCTAAGCAACGCCTAACAAGACTAGGCCTAAAGCATCGTAATACATACAACACGTCAGAAGGCCAATACCCCACAACACACCCGGCTGGGCACTCGAGCGCTTTCGCCGCTACCAAAGTGCTAACCCAAAACCGATGTATCAATCCGGGCTGCCACAAGCAAATCCGCAAACTCGACGACATTAAAGAGGAACACTATGTCCGATAGAGCAAACATATGCCGCTTCAATCCCGCGAGGTTGGCAAACATAACTCGCCTGACACACTTGCATGTGGAGGGTGCTTCTTCTGCTCTCCCCGAGATGCTACACAAGCCGTCGCCAACCACCTACACGAGCATGGAGTCCGTCTGGCCGAGTCGATCTTGAAGACGATGTCCTCAAGAGGAGACACGACACTGAGCAAAGCTGATAGCATCGTCATCGTCCGACCCGGAAGATCGGATCTAGGGTTTGAACGAATTACGACATAGTATGCAACTTTTCAAATTTCGTATGCAATATAAAAAATGTTCGAGAATATAAAAATGTTCGCGCTTTCCAAAAAATAAGTTACAAAAAAATCTTATTTTCATTTTTTGTTCACAAATTTAAATAATAATAATTTTAAAAAATGTTCCCGTCATCCTAAATTATTCACAGATCCAAAAAAAGTTTGCCCTTTCGAAATTTTTGTCGGAGTTTCAAGAAATGTTTGTATTTTTCAAAAACAAATCATGTTTTTGAACTTTTTTTGTGTTTTCCTAAAAATGTTTGGAATTTTGAAATTTTGTATGTTTTTTTATAAATTGTTCAGGATTACAAAAGTTGTTCGCATTTATAAAAAAGAATTTTAGGATTCCCAAAATTCTTCGCTTTTTCCAAAACTATTTAGGAATTTAAAAAATTGTTCCATTTTCAAAAAAGTTTGAAGTTTCATAAATAATTTTATTTTTACAAAAATATTCGACATTTCCAAATTGTTCACATTTAAAAAAATAGTTTGGATTTTCAGAAATGTTTTCATATACGGACGCCTTTGTTTGTTCTTATATAGTCAGGCAGTGTATGAAATCACAAGTCGTCAATTGGTCTGGTGGCAAGCACCACGTTCTAAGAGTGTGAGGTCTCTAGATCGAATCCTGTTCAGCAATTGTTTGGTATATTTAGTATTGTTTTCTACATAAATACTGGACGTTACTTGGGCCGGCCTACTGAGGGCAATTAGAGCCTGGTACGGTATCTGTGATCATCCGGTTGTGAAAGGTCCATGCTACCCTTTATACGTATTGCGAGGGGGGTTGTACCGAAGCGGGACTCTTTTTGTGTGGCAACTTAGTTGATGGCAAAGGCCCATGTATGAAACCGATCCTCTTTTTGTGTGGCAACTTAGTTGATGGCAAAGGCCCATGTATGAAACCGATCCATAAAAAAGGAAGTCAGTGTCTAACTAAACTTTTGTTATTGTAACTAACCCCGTGAATAGTGTCGAACTACACATCTCTGTCATGAACGAATCACACATGATAAGTTGTCGCTCCTTTCTGTCCTCTTTTTTTTCATGGAAAACTTGCACCGCCATCCACATGGGGAAAAGATGGCCAGTCGAAATGATAGCCACATCATACATGCGAGATGAATGGATGACATCTAAGTTGAGGAGTTTTATTTAGCATGCATAAGTCGTGTTCTTTTTTACTTTTGTTTTTCTCTTTCGTGTGTCTGGATAGTTAGATTAGTTTAGTTAGTCTGGACACCTTTTATGTCTGGGAATAAAGCCCGAACTACTGCTGCTCAAGATTTCTTCCCAAGATTCTTGCACAAGACCATCTTTTCATTAGTTTGAAGTTGGTATATATTCTTGTACAAATGACATGACTTTAACGTCGTTAGAAAATACATCTCATACAAGCTGATTGAATTCAGCTACAAGAGAATGAAAAGGATGCATGGGCCTTGATCTTAATGTGATCATGAACTAGATTAATCTTGTTGGATTACGAGTGCATATGTTGTCCATCTTTCCCATACATACATACTCGGGTTTCGTAGGTGAATGGATAATGCATGTAATTCTACGAATACGTATTATCACGGGCCATATCAACCAGATCAATAAGAACTGCAAATCGACAAACAAGACCAATGCATTGCATGGATAACAACAAGATGACGGAACAGTGCACAAAGAATGTTGTAGGGACAGAAACCTGGATGGATAGATGATAAGAGGGGAGGAGCATCTCCAACCACGCCATGGCTAATTTGATGCCCTATCTTGCAGCGACATATGCTTGTTAAGGCAACACCATAGAAGTGAAGAGAGTGGGGTGGTGCGGTCGAGCGATTCGAGGTATATAAGGAATTGTTTTCCCCATGTGGATGGAGGTGCAAGTTTTTCATGAAGGAATTGCCTTGCAGAAGGAATTGTTTGAGAGCTCGGACTTCTCCAGGGTGAAAAACTAAGATCGTGGATCGAGCAACGACGGTGTCTGTGCACTGTTTTCTTCTTGGATGTGTTGCTTTTGGAGACCTTTTGTGTTTCCCGGGTGTTGTATTAGTGGTGGTTTGTGTGTGGCTGCTGAGAGAAATCGATCGATGTGGCGGGACCTTTGTTTTTACCTTTCTTTTCTAAATTTTTTTCTTTGGACGTGTGCATTCTAGATGTCGTTGCGACATCTTGTAGGTGCAGAGGCTTGGTGTAATTGGTATCTGCACAATATTAATATATTCCCCTTTTAAGAAAAAAGGAGATGGTAGGAGGTAGAATGAGGGGAGAGGTTTGTCAGAAACGCTCGTAGATATCACACGAGCATAGAGGAGGGCAAAGCAGCAGAGTGGTGGTGCGCCAGAAAACATAGGGGGAAAGGGATCGACAAATGGGAATGAGGTGGGGTAATTTGGATCATGTGGAAACAAGATATGAAATGTACAATTTCTGTATAAAATAGGCATAACTGATATCTTCTGGATTGCTCAACAATATTAGGAAAAAACATCATTTAAAGAGACCACTACAATTTTAGAGATAATTACTGAAACCAATACAAATCCCGAGATGACGTTTCTCCCTTATGATGATATTATGTATTGTATATATTCTCTTCCTAAGAAGCATCTTGCTTCTGTTAAATAAATAAAATAGCGGAGATGCATGGTTTCTGTTTAAGAACGGCATGACCTGTCCTTACTTGGATCTTTATCCGAGCCTTGGTTTCGACATCACATTACCGGTCGCAATTGTGTCTAGTTACGTTGTTTGTTTGCACACACGAATATGTTAAATATGCTCTAAATTTTTGTTAAGAATGGACCGTCATTGTCATTCATTATATACATGATCGGTCGAGTTACCACTAATAATTGTACAACCTGGTGAGTAACGTCTTGGGTCCTCCCGATCGGACATGTTGCTGTCTTCTAGACATTCGGCTGAAGCTGATTTCAAGGCCTCCTATTGTAAGTAGAGGCATGATTTAGAAAGGGGTGAATTTTATTTTTACTGGGTGATAAAACTAGCTGTGAGGATTAGTTACCCATAGCAAAGCAAAAGGAGTATCAGTTAACCAACCAATGTCAATGGGTTGGGGTCAACTGTTGATGACTAGTGTCTAGCTAGGACATATCCTTGTCATGAACAAATCACCCATGATAAGTTGCCGCCCCTCTCTATACTAATCTTTGTGTATGTACTTAACTTTTCCAGGGAAAATTTGTTTGCACGTCAATCCACATGGTCAGACAAGGGCAACATTAAAAAGATGGCCTGTTAATCCCATCAACACTTATTTTTCTGCACGGATGCTCTTCTTCCGTCGTTCCCTTATCGCTTACGATAGTGGAACCCGGTCCCATCTTTTGAGATTGTTTGGAGAAAAATCCCATCAACACATCATGCATGCGAGATGAACGGCAGTTTAATTAGTTAAGGGCGATTAGCATGCATGGTTTACTGAAAAATTGGCACTCAGTCCCTCTCAGGTAGTCATGTTTTAGGGGGAATAAGTTTAGTTTGGACACATTTTCCTCCGAAAGTACTGCCTGAATTGCTGCTCCGTCTTGTGTCCCCTTGGAACGCAAGACTTCTTCCCAAGATTCCTGTGCAACACTTCATTAGTTTATATAGTTGGTATGCATGTGCTTGTTGAGGCTGCTTATACATATTGGTAATTTGAAACAAGTGCACCAAGCTGAGGAGGATTAGGTACTACTCCCTCCGTAAAGAAATNTAAGAGCGTTTAGATCACTAATTTAGTGATCTAAACGCTCTTATATTTCTTTACGGAGGGAGTAGCTAGCATGCATGCTTAACTGAATCAAAATTAGCAGTCAGTCAGTCAGGTCGTCAGTGTCCAGTTTTAGGCGGGAAATCAAGTGGGCAGCCAGGATTGGTTTAAGTTTAGCTTAATAACTCCACAGACAGACTTATTTTTGTCTATGGAAATCAATACTACCTGAATCGCTACTCCCATTGGGCGTTTGGCGTGATCTGCAGCATCATACTAGTGTAGTGTAGTTCAATTCATTTCTGTAACATCAACCAGATCAGTAGGAATGTACTACTAGTACTGCAGCATGATCAAGACCACTGCATCTGCATGGCATGGATGACAAGATAAAGATGTTGACGATGGAGCAGCTCTCACTTTCTCCTTTTCTTAATAAGATGATGGATGCAACAGTGCAAATATAAAGAAGATTGTTGGTGTTGCTGCGACAAAAGCCTTGATATATGGATGGATCATAATAAAGACCCCTCCAAATTGTAGGCACAATCCCTAAGAAGAAACATTCTTGTCGACTTTTGCAAGCATCTGTCTAGCCAACTCCATGCGACATCAGTCGGCTTGGCCTAACTAAAACTTCTAGTATCTCCTAAACTATGCTAAAAATGAGTGGAATTTTTCCGGATCAACAGTTGATACATTTATGGTTTAAATTTTTGTATTATTTTAAAATGTTGAATATTGAGACAAAAAAAATCGATTGAGCCAACAAGTTGTCAATATCTCAAAAAACTGTGCTGCAGATGAGCTAAAAAGTTCTCAAATCAGTACTAACTTTATGGAATTTTTGAATGTTTAGTTTTAAACCAAATATCGCAATGAGCGACCTAAGCTGTGAATATTGGCAGTTTTTATTAGCCAACTGACGTGACATCTTATTTTATTTTTTTGCTACATGTGCATTTACAAAACTCATCATTTATCATGTCAACATAGTCAAACGATGGATTAGAGCTAACCACAATGGGTTACACCAATACATGGTATTTTGTGCAACAAACCTGAAAAGTAGGTGTTATGTGCAAAATCAACCCAAGTAGTGGGTGGTTTGTGCAATTTCCGCATGACACCCCACCCATTTCTAACATCGCAATGCTACCAAGGCTACATACATCCGGCTGGGTCTTCCTGGTAACAATAGCTGCCGCGGAGGCAGTACCATAAATCGGTGACTGGATGACTTACTAGAGTTCAGCGATTTGGTGCCCAGGTAAAAAATCATTTCAAGTAAAAAAAGTTGGCATCGAAGATGCTCCAATGCGCGAAGTGCATGCGAAAAATCCTGGTAAGATGACATATAACGAGCTCTTGAAAAAAAAAAAAAATTCTGGTCTGAAAGAAACTTTGAAAAAGAATACTTTTTAGACCCGATCTTTTTGTATAGAGCTCCTTGAATGACATTTTGCCCCAAAAAAATTCACGCACCTAGTGCGTTGAAGCATCTTCGATGCCAAAAAAATCCAGATGTTTTTGAATTTTTTATATTCTATTTGAATTTACTGTTTATTTGGTGCAGATGAGCCTGGGCTCAGACAAGAATTGCGAGACTTTACTTTACTACTGCTTGTTCCCCTTTCTTTCCAAGTTGGATAATACTTTTTGAAGTAGTAGTACCATGGAATGGATGCTGACCACCTTCACAAGGACTTTTTTATATGCTTGGTGCCAACACACGCACACACACCTGAAGCAAGCAGAAGCTTCTCTCCTTGCATTCATTTATTTATCGGCCGGGGTGAAAGAAACCATTGCATTGCAACATGAGTGGGTAGTACTAGATCATCACACATGTGAGATGAAACATTCAGTGCAAGTGCCCACATGAATATCCCATCATTCTCTCCCCTACTCTGCTTTCTGCTGCAGGAAAGTAAAAATGACAGATAAAAAGGATTAAGATTACGATCATGGTAACATAAGGCCTTGTACAACGCAGGTGCCAGTATGCCAGTGCTAGCTGCGTCGCGTCTTCCAAATTTCTTTGCTCCGCAACGCAAAGTGCTTCGTACGGTGCTAGCTGGGCTCCTTTTCTTTCTTTTTTTCCTGCCAATGGAGGCACTGACTCGAGGCATCGTGACTGGAAAGAGACGTTATTTCTCCAAGCACCGGCTGGCACCGGAAGCAAAACTTTGCTTCTGCCACCCTTTCTAAGCACCGGTGTAATCCATTCCTAGGAAAAAAACCGGTTTTTTTCCCTAAGCACCTGCCGTTGTACAAGGCCTAACAGCACAGCACAGGAGACTGCTCTTGAGAGCCTCCTGATCTTGTTATATTTGCATTGTGGATTAAGTCAGAGGGTAGTACATTAGAATAAGCATTAGCAGGAACAGGACGAAGCTGGGAGCTCCAGCTCGGGATCCGGCTCTGGCTCGGCTACACGAATTAGAGCAATCCCCTTGGACGTGACACGGCGCTTGGTCAGCTCCATCGATCTGATGGCGCGGGGGTGGCGGACAAGAAATTAAAGAGACCCGGCGCAGGAGGAGACCGCGGGATGCATGATGCATAAGGTGGAAGCTCAAAAATCGGTGAATGAAGCGGCAGGAAAGCTCGGATACCATGTGATTTATCATGTTTATTTGGATTCTTAGTTCATTTGGACCGTCTATTGTGTTTGAATTTGCATGGTTATATTTGAGAACATTATATTTGCTATGTATTTGAATTGTGTGTACTTAAATTCTTAAGTATTAAAATAATATGTTGTGGTTATATTTGAGAACATTATATTTGCTATGTATTTGAATTGTGTGTACTTAAATTCTTAAGTATTAAAATAATATGTTGTGACAAGTTCGAAAACGGTTGGATGAATTAGCAAAACAGTATTTCTAAGGGATTGGGTTTTAGGGATCTGCTAGCTGGGCAAAAGTTTAATCCGCTAAAAAGAAGACATTAATATAAGGGATGAGTTTTGGACTTTTAGAACAGAACATCTGCTAGAGATGCTCTGACGACCTTTCTCCTCTTCCTGAGCTTCTCTTCTTCTAGTTTAGATTTAGAACCTCTGTGTGTGTGTGTGTCTGTGTTGATTTCTCAAGTGAGTTTGTGGATAGAAAAGGGAGAAATCTGAACTTTTTAGCTGCCCTGTCCAGCCCACAGGAAAGAAATACAGTATGAGAGAACAGAGTGACACAGACATGTGGTGGTGCCTTTGGTTGGTCTATGTCCCCCTCCCCCCTCTGTTGCGCTGCGCTGCACTGCACTGCACTTGTTCATTTTCCATTTGGTTTTTTCTGGGCACTGCAAAATTATTTATACGCGGTATAGATTCTGCTTCTAAGAAGCATCTTACATAGTACTTCCATCCATCCATCCATCTGTTAGATCAAATAACTAGATACTCAAGCTGGTGTTTTTATTGTATCAGCCTTGGTTTCAACATCATAGTTAACGGCCGAAATACGCGTACGATGTTTTGTATACTGTTTAAGAAGAAATACTCCCATTTGTATGTTATAGGTTGCCAAGCTGTCGTTTTTTTAACAGACTACAATTGTGGCTCCGAAGCTCACGCCTTTACCTATCTGTTCCTCCGCATATAGTACGAGTTAGTTAACATATGTTATATTATATATAGAAAAATAATGGCTCGAGTTACCATTAATTAATTTTGTAATACTTGGTGAGTAAACGTCTTGATGTCTAGATTTATTTCTGGTGCGTTGCTCCCTTCTCTTCTAGAAAGATATGTAGAAAGAAATTCAGGTGATGGTGATTTCAAGGGCCCCCCTCTTTTGTTGTGTACAACTAACTACTTACTAGGAGTACCCATAGCATGGCAAAGGAGTATAGTATCAACAAACCAATGGCAAACGGGTTCAAGTCAACTCTTTGTGTTGGTGACTAGGACGCATCTCTGTCATGAACGAATCATGCTGATAAGTTGCTTCTCCTTTCTGCCTTCTTCTCTTTTTCTTCAAAGGAAATTTTGCACCTCCGTCCACATGGTAAAAAGATAGTCGGTTAATATATCTGGCCAAAACGACAGATGCATCGATCAACCGAGATGAATGGCATTTAAGCTCAGGAGATTTAGCATGTACTCCCTCCGTAAAGAAATATAACACTCTTATATTTCTTTATAAATGGAGTATAAATCATGTTTTAGGTTGAAATTAAGAGGCATAGGTAGAACCATGTTGTTGGTTGTGAACCGGTTATGTTTTGTTTTTTATTTACTGTTCTTCTTGTCCATGTAAGCATGTAGGCTTGAGTAACCATTGTCCGTCTTTCTCATCACACTGAGAATTTGATCGGGTGAAGCTGGTTTCAAGGGCTCGGTCTTTTGACCGGGCGGTGCAACTAACTAGTTACTTACTAGGATTAATTACCCATTGCAAAGGAGGAGCATTATTCAATCAACTAGCCAATATCAATGGGCTAAGGTCAACACTATGGTGACTAGGACGCGTCCCTATCACGGACGAATTACACATGATAAGTTGCTAGCTCCTTTTCTCCCCGTGCAAAATGGACCTTCATGGAACATATGGTGAAAAGATGACCAATTAATCATATAAAAAATGATAGACACGTCACGCGAACTAAACATATGCCAGTTAACTTGAGAAGGTTTAGCATGCATGCATAAACAGATATTCGCAGGGGCACACGCGTGCCTAGCCGCGCTAGCCACCCAATTGTTTCGTGACCCGCAAAGTCGTTGGATCTTGCACGAGGGCATAGCAAGTTTTAAGTTATAGTAAAAGTAGCGAGATGGACCTAGAGGGTGGGTCAAATAGGTATAATTACAAAATGTAATTATTGCTTAGTAATTTTAGGCAATATGTTGTGTGTATATTGTCATCAACATCAAAACATGATTATAAGGGCATGATTGCACTTTCATTTAGTCTACGAGTTTGTCGGTCGCTCGTACCAAATTTTAGCAGTTGAAACTTAAAACTAAAGATTTTGTCGGACGTAGGTTCTGAAATGTAAGATCTCGTACCAAGTTTCAGAAGTTGAAACTTAATGAAAATTCAAAAAACTCATTAAAATGGATCTCATTTGAAAGGCCTAGTCACCGGAAACACGAATATGCAAATGAAATTTACTTTGGACTTTTCATTCAAAAGATACAAAAGACTAAAAAACTAAAGCCAAAAGAACAAGGGGGCTGTGTACTACAAATCCTCTCCCATGCATAAGCCATCTTTTAGGTGTAATAATCAAGAGGCCGACTACAGTCTTCTTCTTTCCTATTTCTGTTCA
>CBMN011746612.1:0-13374 GCA_000582825.1 Hordeum pubiflorum | reverse complement strand
CAAAAGTCCGAACTGATGGAAAGGGATAGGCAATCCACATATACACTTCAACACAACCCACGCCATTAATGGTACGAAAGATATCAAATAGTTAAAATACGACATTAAATAGGAGTAAGCATAGTCAAATCCCATTATATAATACTCCAATTTTGTGCCTCCTTGCTGTTTGGAGTAATTGGACCACTTTACTGAAACCAACATAGTTGCTAGAAGATTACATAATGCAGTACCTGATCTACCAGTACATTCAGCACAGTGTGGTTCTCTGACTGAATAACTGATAGTACTGTAGGGTGCTCTGTTGTAGGAAGTGAACCATCTGGAATGATCAATCTATAGGACATCACAGAATTAGAGTTCATAAGAAATAAACAGAAAATGTTGAAAAAGACAGCCTTTAATCTTACCGCTGTCTAGTGAAATCATACACAATAATTCGAAGGTTATTGTAATACACTCTACCCGCGCATTCTCGCAAAACTTGTAAATCCTGATGACACGAGACAATAAATGCATCCAGAAGCCCTCCACATGCGCAATCAACTGCGACAGACCAGGACTCACTAGCAAGTTGCTGCATGACAAAAAGCATTATGAAGATTTGGAAGAAGTAACGAACCATAACTTACATTATAGAAAAAGGCAATACTATATAAAAGAACCGGCTATAATTTATACCATTCCTTTGCATTATAAAGTAAGTGCAGTACCCAAACTTCGACAAGGACTACAATCATAATTATAACAGCTTAGTGGCATCATCCCTGATAAGACCGTGTAAAGCTTAAATTTCTATTTCTACGGGATAACACAAGACAACAAATCTATTTTGCTTTCATGTTATTTGATGCAAGGAGAAGAAATATGAATACAGTTACTCCAATGAATTGGAATCAACAGGAAGGATTGAGCAAATTGTTTAATTTCTGAAGGGATAAATGAATTGAGTGGTCAAGAACTCAGGGTGCAAACACCAGTCAACATTGAGGTTGTTAGAGAGAAGTACTCTCTGTAATAGTTTTTTTTTTGTTTCCTTTTTATATTTTCAGACTCCTAGTATATCTCATGTAAATAAGGCCCTAGAGCTTTGGCAATAAATTAAGTTGATATTCTTGTAGCATGTTATCAATGACCGATTAGGTTAAGATCATTTTTTCCATAGTACAAAAAAAGATTGTGTTTATATAAAAAAGATTCGCGCAATCTTCTGTCCTTTTGGTGCACCTGCACAAACGGCCAAAACTTTGCACACAGTTTTTAGTTTCCATATTCTAATTTGAAGCACATATGAAAATCTTGGACATTTCCAGACTTTAGTACTTTCCAGAGTCAACACAGGCTCTACAGCAGTTGAAGATGCTAGGAGGAATAGAGGACAGAGCAATATGGATGACCGGTCACAGTAATAAAGTAGTCGGATGGATTAGAACTTCGTAAGAACAAATACAGTTGCACTAACAGAGCACAGCCGACATGTAGCTGGGAACAATAGTTAGGCTGCCACCTATAAAGCCGTGGATAAACAAACAGATGGACAAAACGACATGCTATAAACATGTGAGATGGTAACAAAACAAGACTAGGAGAATATAAGCAATATGGGTTGATGAAGTTCTTTTTTGTGGGATGGGTTGATGAAGTGTATTACTGAACACAGCAGATCAGAACAAGTGCTAAATGATATAAGTAGCAAATTATCATTTGCAAGTTACTTCACAAGGTATTATTAGTACATATTCTAGACTCAAGACTAACAATTTCAAGAAAAGAATCATGATAAATCAGCATTTTCATACCAGATGAGCCCCTATCGGACCAATAGGCGGGCTTTTGAATCTTCT
The DNA here is from genome assembly GCA_000582825.1 of Hordeum pubiflorum. Classification (NCBI taxonomy): domain Eukaryota; kingdom Viridiplantae; phylum Streptophyta; class Magnoliopsida; order Poales; family Poaceae; genus Hordeum; species Hordeum pubiflorum. The sequence goes on along the minus strand of CBMN011746612.1, from coordinate 11,530 downwards.
GTGGTTTGATTCTATTAACTGCAATAGTTTCAGAACTTTTTGTCCCCCGAATGCCGTTACCTAAGACGAAGCATTAATTGCATATAAACAAACATGTTAAGAGAGCAGCTGCTACTAAAATCAATTGCATCCTGAGAAGCAGGGTTATAACCATAAAAAGGACTATACACTGCTTAGTGGCTACTGTAAAGAGAGAATATACCGTATTACTTTGACGCTGTTGAAGGTCATCCATGTGAGATTTCAATTCAAGTATCCTTCTATCACTTTCAGCTACCTGCAAAATAAAATTTAATGGCATAAATGGTACAAGACCCACATGTTTCAATGCAGACAAAAGTTGGCCAACAACACAAGAAAGCATAGAGGACTTGTGAAGTTCAAATGGTGCAGATAATTATAAGTGATGTTTTTCAGATAAATGTTGAAGGAACACTTCTTCGGAGGTACCTAATGCTGAACCAAAGCTCATTCCGAGCTTGAAATCAGTCCACGGTGTTTAAACAGGTAACAACTTTGACCCAGATGTATTTTACCCCTAACTCTGGACTTTCAGCCTCACTCGGAATGCTTTTTTAAACATGTAGAGCCATAACAGCAGTTCTTTAAGTTCAGCAAAAGGGAGAAAAATGTGATAAAAGAACAGGGTTAATAGAGTGTCAACTAAGGGTAAGAGCATGGACATGGTGCTCTTTCATACATTATGTGTCATGTGCAAACATATTTGGAATTTTTAATGAATCTAATCAGAGTTGACTTGTACATGGAAAATGTAAATTTTAAGCCTAATTATTACTATGCGTAATCACATTCTGCCGCTCTTTTTTCCATATCAAGTATTAGGAATCAGAAAGAAGCAAAACATATGAGAAGCAGCAAAAACAATCTCTAAGAATAATGTAATCCAGAATACACATTTTTTAAGAATAACATTATAAATAATTGCATTATCTAGAAAACATATTCCTGTATCCATATACATCAATAGGGAATGGATGCCACCAAGGACTATGAAATACAAAAGGTAATATAATTGTTGCTCGTAAATTATTCTCCAAACTGACCAAACAATATATTAATGGAGATTTAGGTCATACGAAAATGGTAGAAGTACGTCCTCAAGAAATACTTCCATAATACAAAACAAAAATATGATTCAAATTTATGGTTTAGGGACCTTTCTTTAGCAAATGTTTCTAGTCCGAAATGTGTCTTACTTGTGACTCGGGTGGACGAGTAACATTATCACTTTTACTGTGTTTACAGAGTTTAAAGTTCAGTATGCAGGAAAGCAGTATTACTGGCAGCACATTGAGTTTAATATCATCACACTGTACTAAGAGTGGCATTGAGTTTAAAGTACCTCTTTTGCTATGTCACTGATAGATTTTTGGATTCCCGATAACTCTTCAGAAAATTCTTTTTCATCCTCTCTTAACCTGAATGGCACACGAGGTGGAGTCAAACAACCAAGATATTTACTTGGACGTAGTTAAGCAAAGTAAGAAGTGCAATTAATGAGAATGACCTTGTAACATTTGAATCAAGATAATCAATCTCCCGTTGTATGTTCTGCATGTCTTCCTCGATTTGAGATGCCTCAGCCTTCAGATTGATAAAGAAGTGATTCAGACAGAATAGGTAAACTCGAACATACAAAGCCAAGGAAATACAAAGAAATCAAGAGCATGCTATGGCAGCGTATATCTTTTGAAACAACTGATATCAAGGTTCACCAATTATTTCATATTTAAGGGGATAACCCAACTTCTTCTGAGGAGCAGGTTATCATCTCATTTGACAATATAGGTACGAAGTGGTCATAGTTAGCTATTGTGGAAACCAAAAATGTGATTAGTCCAGTTAATAGAGCGGTGTGCCCCTTACTTAAAATGAACTATCACCTCCGTTCACAAATATAAGATGTTCTACTTTTTTCTGAATCGGATGTATATAGAAACGTTTTAGTGTGTTTGTTCACTCATTTCAGTCCATAGGTAGTCCATACAAATTTTGGAGTATTTGTGAACGGAGGGAGTACTTTAAAGTAACACCAAGATTTGTGTGAGGGGTCCAATCAAGCCAAATCTAATCAGGGCATGTTTTGTTTGTAGCCAAATATTACAAAACATTAGACAGACAGTTTGGCAGTTGTTTGGTTGCAGACACAGTTGTCAACTGTGACCCTTTATTAGATTCTTAACCCACCTGTCATAGTCTCATTTGTGAGCCAACTTTTGCCAAGCTGCAACCACAAGACTGGGGCTTGCCAGACTTGAGACACAAGTATGGTAATGTGGAAGGCAACCAAACATGCCTTTAGTATTTCTATCCAAAAGTTCTCTCATCCTAGTCTATGGTCGATAAACCTTTCAATGCTTGGTCCCCTTCGACACTGTCATCTGCCCTCAACACAACAATTACCCTAAAGTTCACATCAGATGAAATTACATATTCATAATCTTTAAGAAAGGTGATCTTGCCAACCGTATACACAATTAGAAAAAAGAAAGAGAGGTTGTCCGCCGATTCATTTCTTGATAAATGGCCAGGGTCTCAACCATGACCTTCGAGATCATGCCACAATTCACAAAAGGCAGCAACCAAAGCGCCAAGCCACCCAGTCTGAAGGCAGCTAAAGGCAGTGATTTTGAGCTCATCGGGGTGGCAGAGGATTGTGCGGAAAACTATAAAGAGGACAGAAGGAAATTGGGGTGCCCTCAACACCCAACAATAAAAAACTTAGGTTTTCATTGCGGCCTCGGTATCACGGATTCATAATCTCCACAAATCACCACCACTCTTTCTCAATCTCAATCACCTAGCTAGATTCCTTCTCAACCATCACCAGATCCCCTAGCCTTAGTAGTTTTAAGGCGGTAAGGCAAGAAGCCCAGCACTTAGGCGAGGTAAGGCAACGCCTTAGACATTGTAGGAACAGACACTCAACACATCTACTATGAGAGAAAATGAAAAACATTGACAGATTGCCACTATCCATAAAGCAAAATAACTTCCTCACAGCCCAAAAGACCCCTTGCGGTCACGGGGACTTCTCTATGGCAGTCAAGTGCTAAATGTCAAAGGTGAGGGTTATGCCTTACAATCCTAGGGCACCTTCGCGGTGACGCGTATGCCATAGCTTAGATTGACGCTTTAAGAACCATGTTATCCTAATTGTTGGTCTGGTTCCCCTGCCCCATCCTCTGCTGTGGATCCAGATTGCAGCTCACACCTCTGCTGCTCCAGTGCACTTTTTAGAGCAATGTGGTAGCTACACTAGCATGCGGTGGAATAGCATTAGACTGTCATGCAGGCTGCTGTGAATTGGGGTGTATTAGATTTCCCCTTCTATCTTCATCAATCCTTGCAGGCTGCTGTGCTCTGCCTTTCATTGGCAGGCAGCTGCCTAGGCAGGTGGACGGACTAAATCTTTTGTAACACTATCTACTAAATAGTTGTAAACTTGTACGGTGGAATTATTTTTATGTGGGAGAACAGCTTACTTGAGTAAATTGCATATGCTGCATTTGGAAATCACGGAGTTGTGCCTGCATTTGTTTCAAGCGGCCATTCATTTTCTCCAGCGTACGTGTACCACGCTCATGCTCCGCCTCTAGTTCTATCTTCAACTTCACAACCTGTGAACAAAAGGAACATGACAATTGTTAAGAAAGACAAGTAGAAGTCATTCTACAATCATGTCCGTAGCAGATAGATGTCCATGATGTTAATGTTTTGAGAATAAGGGATCAGATAGTGTGGGTATTTACTCAGAAATGAGGAGAGAAAATGAGAAAATAAATTACGTGCAATATTTTCAAACAAGATTACCAAACATGTAATCCTTATATTTCAAACAGAATTAATACTAGGCAAAATTAAGCTGACACCAATAGGAATCCTAGCACCTCATATGTGGCAGTACTTCGATACAGCCAAAATGAACATATCATTAAGCCAGAAATTATTGCAGATTTAGTTCTGCGCGAATAGCCAGCATCAGAACTTGAGATAATAACAACTTATAGGCCTAATAAGCACTGTAGACACAAAGATGTGACAACCAGAAGAATTGCTAACAATTGATGCCTTGACGGTCATAATTTGCCTGCATGTATCGTGACTATCACTTTTTCACTTCCATGTACAAAGACAGAGCTGCATGTGGCTCTACAGCCTTTTGGTTGAAATATAACTAAATTCCCCTGAACATAATGGATGCTACATCAACTACTCACATACCTCAGCAATGTTATCTTCCATACTTTTCTTCATGTTGTTCACTTCATGAGTCTTATCGCCTAAAGATCTTACAAGTTCTTCCTTTTCAATTAGCTCTTTCTTCAGGTCATCTATAACGACCTAAAAGATACAAAGATATAATTCAGTAAATGATCCATCAACATTTAAGTCCTGATATACAAGGAACATGTATTTTCAAACATAACTACAGAGGATGATTTTGGCGCACTATTGCGGTAGTTCACTCCATGAATATCTTGCCCAAATCATCACTTGAATTAGTCGAACAGATGATGTTCAAATAGGTGACACCATAAGCAAGCTCGCATAAAGTTAGACAAGCCAAACACATGGCAATTCAACATATGTTCAAGAAATTATTTGAGACCATTTTGAACTATATTAAGATAATCCCTCCGTCCCAAAATAAGTGACGTGGTTCTAGTTCGAATTTGAACTTAAAGCATGTCACTTATTTTGGGACGGAGGGAGTACTTTCTTAGACAGTACCACTGCAAACGGAATAGCTAATACATTTTCAAACGAATTTGGCAAAATATTGACCAAGAAACATTGATTTCTTCCCGACACTGAATTGAATTGTTAGTGTGGTGGAATTATTCTATAACGTTTTTACACAAGGATGGAGGGTTATCTGTCTTATGGGTTGCAATGATTTATGTTTTCTGTTGCAAAAAAAATTACAATAGCACAATGTTTGGGACTAAAGGCTCAGTTGTTGTTTGTTGTTGTTACAAAAAAAAACACTGGAAACCATATTGGTGCTCAGAGGATACAATAGCACAATGGAGTTTCTAGTAAAAAGGACATAACTTACTGTATTTCGGTCAATTCTTTCTTGGCATGCAGGAATTCGCTCTTTGAGTTTCTGGAGTCTCACTGTCTGTTCCTCAATTTGCTGGTCGACTTCATAAACCCATGACCAGGCTAACTTTTTCTTCAAATTATCGATATCATGTGCTATCTCTTCTATGTGTTCCATATTCTTTATCTTCTCTCGTAATTCATCAAGTTCTCTCATCACTGGCTTAATTGACTTCTCCAACTCTTGAACAACAGAGTCTGCATTGTTCAGCTGATCTCTTATTGTCTCCAGTAACTCATTGACTTGTTGAAGAAGAGTAGCCTTGAAAAAGAACTGCAACAAGACATAATGTGCGGACAGTATAAGAACAAGAGCAGTGCTCAGAGTTATAACAGAGGAAGTGGTATAACAAGCACAGGTATAAGGCAGAATTATGAGCTCAAAGCAACAGCATCACTGCATTATATAGCACTTCAGCTCAAGGGTCATATGAAGTCGTAAGCTACCAAAAGATATATCGCCTGCCATTGAATACATTGAATGCCATGTTCTCACCAAATCATGATCTATTGGAGTCTATCAAAAATGCTACTCTCTCCGATCCATATTACTTGTCGCTCAAATGGATGTATCAAAACGTATTTTAGTGCTAGATACATCTGTTTGAGCGACAACTAATATGGACCGGAGGGGGTAATTGGTTATACGGAAAACTGGAAACCCATCTGCCAGGACGTAAATAAACATGCAATCACAGTATTATACAATTGACTAACAGAAGGTGTGCTTCACAAGACGACTGATTACATCTAGAAGTGACTAAATACCATGGGACCCTGCAGAATATGACTACAATTCCATTCAAGTCCATAAAACCATAGATGCTCCAACACATAAAATAAAACTAGGTAAAGCACACATATTGATACAGCGGTATCGGCAAGAAACTGAAAGAACTGATGATTACCTTAAACTTATCCTTGTCGTTTCCTGAGTGCAGGAATTCTCTACTTTTGTCTTGACTCATAATTACACAAGGATTTTCAACATCGATCTGAAAAGTTGCATATGGATCAGGATGTAGAAACATAAAATATCCATGACATTCAATCAAGGACTCAAGGTACTTCCACAGAAAGGTATAAAAAACGGTTTGAGGTCCATATCATGAATGGTAGAATAATGCTGATACACGGCGGTGAAATCCTTGTCGAATCCAACTCCAGGTATCGACACAACGAAGTTTGTCATAAAAACTACTGATGCACCAATTGCTTACACTCAAAGGTTCTTGCGACTATCTTACGACGATTTAGGCAAGTAAACTGCTGCTATGTATAGACATGTTGCTCTTCAGGAGGTTATTTTGGTTCAGAGGAATCATCCAAAGTAGATTTCTAGTAGCAGCTAAATAATATCAAGAGGGGGTATCACGTTAAAGGTTTCCAAACTGGACCCATGCTACGTTAGATGGAAGTAGCCATCGGCCACCACGACCAGATACCTTATTGTGCACGTTTTGGATGCAATTCAGTTTATTATAGAAAATATATCAGCTTGAAGAGAAGAGAACCAGAAAAGGCTGAAATTCGGGATTTTGGTTTTTCACCGAAGGAACTTGCCAGTGCAAGAAGGTGCAAAAACAAAAAAAGAGACAACGAATTCCGGTTTTACTTTCCTTGTGTTTAGCCGGGACATGAAATTAGAGCTCCGTTCTTTATTTCCTTGTAGGTGAAGTTAGGGAGTCGCTTGCTATTATAAAGGAATGCCATGCGGTTAGTAAAATGCAATTATGTTCTGAATAAGACCATGATGTGTGTTTCAGGGTAGATGCTAGTTACCAACTTTTGGGGTAAGCTTGTCCAAATCCCTTGTTTGCTGCATGAGTTGCTGCCTTTTAGACTGGTTCCTGTGTGCTGAATCGCAGGGTTCAAATCCTCTACTTTGTCTACACCATGTGTGTGGGCAAGACGCCAGATACAAGGCGGAGGAAGTAACGTGAAAGCCAGGCCACGACAACAGACCAGTTCCTTGCTTTAAGGGTTTGTCCTCATAAGGTATGATTAGCGAAGATGACAGACCAAGATGCAAGAGGGAATTAGGTGAAGTGCAACTATGATTGCGCACTTGTGTACACAAAGCCCTGCTTGACAGCTCAGTAAGCTCCGTACACGAAGGCTTGATTGATAATTCAGTAAGCTCTACACATATGAAGGCCTGCTTGATGATTCAACAAGCTCTTGTACATAGGCAGGCGTAGTGCACCAACTGAACTGTGTCACTTTATCCTTTCTCATTGATTGACATGCCATGTGTTACTGACAGATCTGGCAGCATGGGCTAGGGGCGAAAAGCGGACATGGCAAGGCCAATGGCAAAGGCAAAGGAAGGAGCTTCAGCTCGCTTTAAAGTTCCTTGAGGTGATGGTGACGCGCGTCTGCTCGCTCGGCAGAGGCACGTAAAGCACAGGCTTTACTTTCCCTTTCACATGGTCTCTACTTCTATCCCTTTCTTTTCAATTCTTAAACTCATACTTGTGCAAAGAGCTTGGATCAACCCCCTTCCCAATTCCTCCCCCAGCGAGTAACATGTCTCCCTCCCCTCTCATAAATATAGCACAAGCATGTTAACATTTATTTTGTAAAGTTTATACTGGTTAGTGAGTTTGTCATATCTTAGAATGTGCATGCATGTTGAATTAGCTGGGTTACTAATAGGAGAGAACATGGGTATAGGATGAGTTATTAGCCCATGAATATACTTAGGCCTCCTTTGGTATACAGGAATATCATTGGAATTCTAAAGGATAGGAATCTTATAGGAAAAAATCCTTTGGAGCCCTTCCATTTGTAGGAATGAATTCCTATTTCTATGTAGGATAGGAATAAACCCTTGACATTTCAAAGGAAATAAAACATTAGCATAGACTCAATGAAAAAATTCCTATCCTATTCATCAAATGGCATCTCTTTCCCTCCATGAATTGATACACATGTCATCTCACTTCCTATGATTTTCCTATTCCTATCCCGTGCCAGAACCATGAGTTGGTTGTGAGATCTTATGGGTTTCAGCTCTAACCTACCCCAACTTGTTTTTGAGACTAAAGGCTTTGTTGTTGTTGTATGTTATTCCTATCCTATGAACCAAAGGAGGCCTTACAGTGATAAGCAAAAACAAAACAATTAGCATGTATGTGTGCATCCCAATGAAATTTCTTCATGCATGTCTCGTGTCTGAGTAGTCAGTAGAGAGAGAACAAGGAGAGCGAGCAGACGGGAAGGGGGATGGTGGATATGTGATTGTGAAGCTGACCAATAGCGTAATCGCGGCGGAGCGAGAGAAAAAGCCAGAGAGGAAGAGAGCATGGTGTCTTCTTGCAGTTGTTTTAATATATCTTATCCTTACATGCATTTATTTATCTATATAAACACACGCAAAGGTGCAGCGAGGACAAGTAGATGAAGGGTCCATCAGTTTCTACACCTTTTTTTCATAACTGACCCAATACAGAAAGAAAATAGTAAACAAACAATTGGATGAGTGAAACCACTACATAAAAATTAGTATTCATCAGCAAACAAGCAACTTACATTAAAATGTTCGATTATCTCATTAAGATCATCTTTACGATTTGCCACCTTCCTACCTGTTCCAGCACATATTATCACAATAGGCACAGTATAGTATAGCATGGTAAAAATATTGTGCAGTTAGTAAATACAAATACAAGAATAGCTACCATAGTTAATTAATTAATATACTCTCCGATCCATATTAATTGTCGCAGCTTTAGTACAACTTTATACTAAAGGTTATACTTGTACTAAAGCTGCAACAAGTAATATGGTCGGAGGGATTGGTAAATTTACAGCAATCATCATTTGATCAATTTAACCAGTTCAGAATTTTACTGTCACTTTCAATTTAAGCGAGGACTCTGATCTAACAGCAATCAGATGTGCATGATGCAATTTGGACCATGCAGAAGTCTTTTGGGGTAGCACCATCTGTAGGTGAACTCAACTGAGATTAAGTGTTTTTTTTCCTGGAAAGAATGAAAATAAGTGCTGCCAGTGTTTATTTCCATGCCTAACTACTCCCTCTGTTCCTAAATATAAGATGTTTTGGTAGTAGCATTTAGCAATGTATGGAAATGTATGCAACGTGTAAATACCTAGTACACATAAAGATTATCTGAGCCTAATTATAAGTAAAAAAAGCAGACTTTCTGCAGCCATGCAAACATGTACAGTAAGTAGTCAAGCATAAGCAACACGTGTGTCGTTTGCCAACATGTAAAGTTGAGACAACTAAGGATAGGAAAGATGTGACAGTTTAATTAAAACTTGAGATAGCCACTAAACAGAATAAGATATGCAGTCAACACACAAGAATGGATAATGAATGGAGAAATGCAACAATCATAAGTTCAGAAATGTGTCATCTTTGAATAGAAAAATACAACTAAAAACTGAGAACTCTGGTAAGGTCACAGAAAAAATAGGATTGCCATTAAAATAATACTTCCTCCGCTCCATATTAGTTGTCGGTGAAACGGATGTATCTAGACATATTTCAGTACTAGATACATCCGTTTGAGCAACAACTAATATGGAACGGAGGGAGTACAGGTTAGCAAAGTGAGAACTGAAACCTAAAGTACTAAATTTGACAGCTAAAACAGAATCTAAACAACTTTACACATGAAATGCTTATAATAGACAGGCACAACCAACAACTGGGAGGAGGATGGATCAAGTATGAGTACCATGTTGATCCTTTAAAATCGTAGAACTCGATGACTCAGTAATCCTGCGTTCCAATTTAATTAAGTTTCCGTATACGTCAGGCTTGAATGAGTCTTCCCCTTGGTTGTTGATGTCAACAGCAATTGCTGCATAACTGCGATTTAAATTTAACAAAATAAACTATATTAAAATCGATCACGAAAGAGAGATAGAACAGTCAGAGGATAAATGCAAAACCATTAACCACAGATTGTACAGAAGAAACATGCTGTCATGATCGATGCAGTCATCAATTCCACAATCATACGTAAGACCATAGCTACTAAAGCATGGCCGGTCATTCACCCAGCCAACCTTCTGATTTAACGTTCAATCGTTCAACTGGTGGTTGACCATTTGGAATGATTAACATTATTTTATTCGGCCAAGGGCAGTCCTTTGGTGAACCAGCAGGTTCAGCCGCTATTTCACCAATTTGCAAAGATCTAACCCCAGAGACTGTCTGCTTTTAATAGGCAGACTCTGTTGAATTTTTACAGAAAAATCTTCAAGCTAAACTAAGTTATTATGCTACATGTTTATTATAGAACGAAATACATACCTACAGATCATTGTTAGAAAAATACTATATGACCCATAAAAAAAGAATAATGTCTGGATTACCCGAACATGTATGAATTTTCAACCGAAATGATGTCTTTCTAAGTAAAACTATAGGCAGATATTTCATACCATGACATGTATGGTTTTTTATGGATCTTTCCAAACAAGTGTTTGTATGGGACCTACCAACCTAATATTATTGTGCTATATCTGGTGCACAGTTAAAACTTCTGTGTGACCTGCTGCAAAGTGAAAGAGTGGCAACCTGCCTGGTGCAAAGTGCAATTTACTCTATTAATAGTAATATTAACAGTGTGGTGTGCGACAGTTGGTACCCTGTTTGAAAAATACATCAATTAATGCAATAAAACCAGACCTGTGTTATAAGTTTTTTGACAAATCATGTGATCTCTATTCTTTTCTCTGAACCATACAGCTGCAACATTGCCTAAAAATCACTGCGGCAGATTTTCAGGTAATACAGCTTTGAAGAATGTTAGTGACAAGGGGCAATGTGCAAGGGTATGGACAAAGCTCGGACAGGCAACTCTTGGTGTGTGTTAGTGCAACGCATGCTGTTCAAATGTTCAATAAATATTTTCATATAATAAAAATTGACCCAAGTGCTAGCAGCATAACACTGCTTTTGCTGTAATCCGGTCCCAACACCTCGCCAACTTGTTAGGATCGACAGGGATTAGGCCCAACCGAAGAGATTGTCTAACCTTCAATGTTCCTAAATGGTGTGCAAAAACCGTATCCGGAAACCCATCTAAATGGTGTGCATCAGTCATCATACCAATCTGCACCACACAGCAGCTATTCCCAACCAACAACTATCCTCGCGATAAAATCTATGTTTTCCGATAGTGACTCAGCGATTATTAGTGATTTATTTAGAAGACAAAATAAAATATATTAGAGGGTACAGAAGGCGGACGCAACCTGCAGCCAGTCTTGATGAAGTCTTTAATTGTGGCGGCCCGCTGCGTGTTCTTGGCGCGGCAGCCGAAGGCGACGCACAGAGCCGTCAAGATCGCGCTCTTTCCGCCTGCGCCAGCACGAAGAAGAAAAGGCGCGTCGGTGAGAGAGAGAGAGAGAGAGA
>CBMN011746610.1:0-16236 GCA_000582825.1 Hordeum pubiflorum | reverse complement strand
CATTGCACAAACTTATTGGACGAAATTCCTTGAGTTCCTTAGGGAAAGGCACTTTTGGAATTAGTACAATAGCCGTATCATTCACGCCCTCTGGCATGACTCCTTACTTAAAGAATTCCAACTTAATCTAGATAAGATCTGTCACACATGTTCCTTTCATCCCAGTGGCCACACCCACACCAAATAAACAACATAGCAACCCAAAACAAATACACAGCCACAATAATTGCGTTACGTATACTTGTCGGGTACCGCGTACGAAGGTTGACGTACCCATACGAGTATTATTCCCGGGGCCTTTTCACCACGAAACTTTCCTTGCAACTCGATCACATGCACGCCTTATTCTATCCCGGCGACAGCCGCCGTCCCTATCACTGTCAACAATATACTTTGCTGATGGATTTGATATATGGATGGATCGATTTGAAATATGTTTGTACGACCGGTGTGAGTCATGCGCGCGAGACTCTGGCCGTGGGCTGTGCAGCCGGGAGGGGCAAAGGTCCAACTACAACTGTCCAAGGGCGCACCTAACATGGATGTGTCACGAATCACGTTTGATTATTATGCGTGCAATGATATATATGTTGATTATTAATGTGTGTACTGGATGGGGCATTATTTGCAGCAGTAGTGACGATTTTTGGCAAGGGTGGGGGGACATGTCTGGATATATAGGTCTCGGCAGCATGTGGATCCAATGATTGCTGCATCATTAATATGCCATGGTGATACAATCATAGTAACTACTGGCTCACTTTTTACTACAAGTTTGGCTTTTGGAAATTGAATGTTGTCATAAGTAAAACTTTGTGGGCGGCTTTGTACTCTCTTTTCTTATAAAGGGAATGTTTTCTTATATAGGTCCTCGTACTCCGACCGTCGAACCAGACACCATATGCGGGGTCAATACATATATCAGTATATAATTTGTAATGGAGAAGCAAGAAAATTGTTTAGAAAACACATTATTATGTTTTGTTGGGGTGGCAGAGTTGTGGGTGTCCCGGACATTTTTCGATGGACACCTTTATCGACTGAAAATGTAGCATCAAGAGGTGCCCCACACATAAAAGCGTCGGTTCACATACACTTTGCGCAATAGAAAAAGAAATTGTATTTATATTCAGTTCCGGTAAATTATAGATTACACATGGGGAGCCGACACGTCGTGCCCAGGCTCTTGTACGTCCTTAAAGTATAATACCACACTTATGCATGGTCTAGTACATAAGTAGGTCAACAGTTTTCCATATCATTGGTACGGTATAGCTAGCTTGAAATAGGAAGCCATATGCAATGCAAGAAAACAAAGGAAGGAAGAAGAAGAAGAAATAACTCCAGTCTTTTCGTTCCTTCCTTTCATTGCTTATTCCGGCTGCCGTGGAAGGAAATCCACCACACAAGTCCATCAATTATGCAGGTTCACATATACCCCTCGCGCTGGCGCATTAGCACATACACACATGGTGCCAATCGCCCGCGTCCGTGGTAGAGATTAGAGAGACCCATTTTCATTACCAGATCTTCAAAGTAAGCAACATTTATACATTTCGCAAAAATTTGTGCACTAACAGATCTCAAGGAACATGAGCATGGCTGGGCAGTGGGCACTGGTGTGAGATCAGGAGTGCAAGGCTTCAGTTAGGACGAACGGAGAACAGGATAGCCAGCGCGCTCCAAATTTGCAAAACAAATCATAATATTTGAGATCCAGCTTGGGAAATGGATGACCGAGCGTACTATGTTGGAGCTTGAGACAGTTTAGCAAAAGGAAAATAAAAGGGATCCCGGCCCACCGGAAACTCCCGTGTAGAGCACCTACAGTTTTCTCCATGAACATCAACACGAGTGACCGATGTTGGTTTGATCATGATTCATGTGCAAGGCTTGGAATGGAGAACGACCCAAAGATCGTCGCTACCAAAATCGAGTCGTAGCACATATCAAGCACATTTGTGAACACTGGCTCTGTGCATCACTCCGAGGACGGCATGAAGAACTACTTCCAAAATAAGCGATTATTCCCTATGAGAAACAACAGGCATACGGCGTATCCCCTACCAAACACAAGAGCATTGGGCTATACATGTGAAACCCTTGGCACGGAGCATGACAAATACTCCCTCTGACTTGATATAATACGTTTTTTCACACGGTCATTGACTCTAAAACTATAAAAAGTTATAGATGGAATAGAAGAAAGCCCTTTTCTTTTTGTTCTACTGAGAAATGAGGCGATGTTTTGTCATTTTTATGTGTTTTTTAGTGGCTTGAATAATACTCCATCCATAACATTTTATAAGACATCTTTAGAGTGCATAACAGTGTCAGAAAAACGTCTTATATTAAGTTACACAGGGATACTTCAGTCGCCACCCCGTAGGAGTGGAATGGCAATAACTGACCAACTTAGTTTCAGAAAAAGATCATCTCCCATCCAAAATTTTCCTTTCAACATCTCACAAAGTACCTTCGGAGTGAAACCTTTTCTTACTAATAATAACATTAAGTAGAAAATGAACTCAGAATAAACATAAGAATGATCCTCATATAGATAAGATATGTCTGGTGGGGATATTGGACCTCATGGTATGCATGTTCCAAAACACGCCATATTGCGAGAAGCCAAGCGACCATCAGGTGATGTAAGAAACCATATCCAAGAGCTTACATGATTAAAGTTCCAACTACATCACAATTCCAGCAGATTTCCCTCAACACCCATTTATTTTCACATAGTGGTACACATAAGGCTACAAAACATCTTATTCAAGTTCAAAATTGAATGGACATCTCACCCATACTCAAGAGTCAATACTAGAATTACATCACGGGACTACAGCATAACAAGATTGAACAACTCTAGATCGCCAGTGTTTTTACCAACGGTACCCCGCCCACCGCCGGCATTCATCTCAAACCTTCTGGAAGCGGAATTAACACATCCAACTACATATCAACCATTCGGAGGGGCCGAAAGCAAGTTGTGCCTCGAATAATGGAGAAGACCGCAAACAAGTTTTACAAAACAATGGTTGACTCAGATCAGCTATGGTCGGTTACGGCCGAATAGTATATCCATTCTATATATGTACTTCAAGAGAAACCGATATCATGCACGTTCTGCATTGGATGCGTTGGTATCATCTGATCATTTAAGGACCTTCTTGACTTCCTCAACAAACTGTGCTCTCCTTGAGGGATCCATCTGAACAAGTGGCCAAAGAAAAAGCATTAGCATTATTTGGTATGCTCACCCAAAATATATTACTTTCAAGTAAAACAGATGCAGGTAAAACAGTAAGTATGCGTACCTTTTCTAGTAGCATAGAAAGACCCTGTGGCAAGGCTTGTAGATCTGGACTGGAGTCTGCAACATCTGAGAGCAACTGAGATACCCTTTGAGCCCTGAGTTCTTTGATATACTCCTGGTAGTTTACAGGGTTTTCCCTCCAGGCAACAAAAGCATCGTCATCATCCCATTCAGTGCTTCCTGCTTCAGCTCCCTTAGAAGCCAAGTACCATTTCTGGATCAGCTCGATTGCTGATTGGTGAGAAAACTGCTTGCCACTTACACCTCTAATTTCCTTTGCAAGAATGTCCTCGGATATCCTCCTCCGTAATCTCTTATAGAAGAATGACCTAGAATCTTCCCAGTCTACAACTTTCTTAATGACACCTTTAGCAGCCATTCTAAGGGAAGTGTCGTGCAATTCAGCAAACCGTACCGCAATTTGAGTATACAAAGGCAGCAACTGTTTCTTTCGGGCTTCTATGCTCTTCTGAAGGGATTCAGAGTCAGATAGACTTCCATTTTCATGCTTTGCTCCCTGGAGTTTTGCCTTCAGATTTATCAATTCTGGATCAAGCCTGCCCATGCACTCTTGGAGTTCCTCTGACCTGAACTTGATCTCGATCAACCCTTGAGGTTCGAGAACATTGCCCTTTGCAGTCCTCTCAGCATAGAACTCAATGCGATCTGGATTTATCTTGCTATCAATCACGACCCAAGCCCCTCCACGTAGCTCTGCAGCCTTGGGGATATATACAAAGGCAGGCTGATTGTATGTCCTAAGGTTCTCAACAATTGTTGACCCAGCCTGAAGAATTCCTTCAAAAAGATCTCTTTGCCCACCAGAGAAGCCTCTCCAGTTAGCAAGGATGAACAGAGGTAATCCTTCCCGGTTGAAGTCCAGCATCGCCTGAGCTGTCTTAGTAGCTGAGTCTGGAAACCAGACTTGCCCAGCGCGAGGAACAGACCGCTCATGGGAATCAAGTTGGCCTGGATCAGCAGGGATGAGCTGCATCATGGTCTGTGTCTCCACGGCTATAACACCGACAGGAATCCCTCCCAGTTTTGCTCTGCCAGTAACTACAGACTTTGCCCATCCTTCAAATGTCTCCACAAAACTGTCTTTGTCAAACATGCCCCCCAACCATTTCCCTTGGCTGTCATCAATGCCACTGATGGCTGCACGAGGATCACATGTATTCTCAGGGATGTACGCAACGGGTCTGTGAGGTGGGTCCAAAGATTTTGTAATAGGAAGAGGTCCACCAATGTTGGCAGGAACATAGCTGAGCCACCTCAATATATTAGAAACGCCTTCAAGGTCATCTGGAACAGTCAGATGGACAACACCATTCGTTGCCATGATTTTGGGCCCACCCAACTGCATGTGGGAGCTGTACACTTCCCGGCCAAGAAGCTTGTTCAGGGCAGAAAACCCAGTTAAGATAATGGGTTGGTCAGTACGCTGTATGCACCGTATGCCAAGTCGAGCAAGATACGCTCCTATTCCAACAGTTCGTCCAGTCACAAATGTAAGCGTAAATGTCTCCTCATATGCCCTAGAATAAGCACTGGCAATAGCAGCACTTCCATGTATGTTCTCCACACCTAGTCCATCCTCCTTGCCCACAACAGAATCAATAACCCACCTAATTTCACCATTATCGAGCTGCATCTTGTGCGCGATAACAGAAGCACTAATACGAGCATGGTCTTCTTCAGTCAGATAAATGTACTGAAACCCACGTTCAGGGCTGCCATCATCAGACCATCCAACACGGAAGCAAGATTTCACTTCATCTGCTATGCCAATCCGAGCACCAGAGTTTGCTGCCAGGTAGATGAGAGGAAGCTTCCTCTCACAAGCTAGGTTGGTAACAGTTTCAAAAAATGCATCTTCCCTTGGGCCAAATGATCCAGCTCTAAAAGTAATATCATTTGCGATGACAACAATCTGCCTGCCATTGGGATATTCAGGAGTGGACATGTCCAAGATCCAAGCTACCATACCAATGTCATTGAGCCCGTCAGGACGCTCCATAGGAATTACAGGAGTGCCCCATGACCCGTGCTTGTGAGCAAACACCAGTTCTGTTGCTTTAACATAACATCGGTTACTGTCACTAGAAATGTTAGACCATGACTTCTGCACTGCAGTTTCAAATGCCTGCCATTTTGAGTTCTTGTCAGCTTTTGGACATGTAATATAGCACTCAGAATCTGCTAATACGGTAGATAGATATATATAGAGAGATACTCACCAACGGAAAATCGTAGCAGTATGTAGTTCTGTTGTTTCTAGCAGAGCAACGTTTCAGATCAATAACACTCAAAGGCTGATATGGATTATTCAGTGCGATGCCATGCAAAGGACCAGATGACGATGCAGCGGAGTGGTATACTAGTTTCTGTGATTCTGTCTCTTCAACTTCCCGGTAGATCTAAAAGCATTAAAAGCACCATGAGCTTCCGGACATAATTAGGTTGAAATGACGGCTAAATGAACATAATAGCTCTATGAATAAATGCTATAAGTTCACTTCACTTTCGCTGGTTACACGTAGAAAAACAAGATGTAAGGGGAAGGAACTTACATCCACGGTGCAGGTATGACTAGTAACATTGGTTGTTACAACTCTCCAGGTACCACTGGCAGGACCGTCGCTGTCCAACTTAAGTTTCACTTCCCATTGGCATACAGAAAGATGGTGCATCCTTGCGCCCACAAGTTCATGTATCTTTAGAGCCATTTCTTTCAGAAGCGAGCATGCAGTAGCTTCATCTTGGCCAATATCCACAACTTTGTTCCTGAGTAAGATGAAAAGTTCATTGAAGACAAAACACAAGAGCAAGACCTATTATGTGCCACAAAATGACAATATGCAGGCTTACCCTGAAACAGGAACAAGATCGAGAAGCTTTTGCTCTTTCAATATGCACAAATACATATGAGAGTGACCTGTCCTAATCGCATGAAGCTCCAATTCCTCTATAGCAGTCATCAATGATCTTAATATGCTGCTCGATGTAAATGAAAGAGATTCCTCAGCACCTCCTACTTCAACATCACTGATATGGCCTGATGTGAACTTGTTGGAGGCACTGGGTTGCCTGACAAGAGTTCGGAAAAACACCCTGTGCAACATTTTGGGGTTTTCTGTATTTCTAAGTGTGTATATGTTCCACTGACGATCACGTGACGGTGTATACTTCACTTCATTGTATCCTTTCACTTTCAACTTACCCTGTAACCACAACAGGCTAAATAAATACAAATAGCAAACAAGATAATTAAAGCATGTGGTAGTGTATCAAAGAAATGCAGGCATTTTGATACAGTTACATACCAACTCAAGAAGAGCAGAAAGAGGAGGCTCCACATGCCGTAGAAGCGGCTCTTCCTCATAACAAAGCTTTTCATCCGACAAGAGGAAGGTATGGCGCATAGGCATGAGTGCTCCATCCCTTTGAACAATGCAACTAATAACCTTCACACCAGCAGCGCGGAGTTCAGCTGTGACAGTATGTTGTTCGAGTGTGGAAGAAAGTTTGTCTATCCTGACTTGAGCTTGATCGTTATCACCACTGAAAGGAATGAGTTAAATAATTGAAGGAATTCCAACAGATACTAATAAAAAGATACAGCTGATTAGCACTAATATTGCACATGAACATACCTGTCATCAGTTCCATGCATTTGATTATCAGCGCCCAATAAAGCAATATGCATTATGTTACCCTCAGAGCTTGCAAAGCGTGATGTATCCTTTAGTGCAGCTCCAATTGCTGCTGATACAGATTCTAGCGACTTCACAATAACCATAGCACCCAATCTCTTCTCTGAATGCCCTTCAGTGAATTGCCATAAAGCAATAACACCAGATTCCTGATATAGCAGCTGGATACTATCCTTCACAAGATGAGGCTGAAAATATTATTGGTGTTAGCCAACTTGAAGAGCAGTAAGATGCAGTACAATCAAATATTTCCACACCTAGATTCTCTCAGATTTTTTTAAGAAGCACTAAGCATCTTGTTTCAATAGGAACTTTAGTGTATGCTTCCCAGAAATGCAAAGGGAGAGCATGATCAAGTCCAAAAACAAAAACAAAAAAATTATACCTGGTATAATCGAGATATGTATGTCTCGATCACCCTCTGCTGAAGAGTTTTATCACTACAATCAAACAAAGAAACCAGTGCATCTTCAACTGGCAGTGGGGCAGTCACTAAATCTCCCACGATCTCACTAATAGCCGTCCTTTCTTCAGTAAACATCTCCAGTTCTGAGAGGCTCCTTGCAATACTTGTGTGGAGCTCACTAAGCTTGGTTTGCTCAAGAAGCTCGCTAGCTTTAAGGGCCAACTGCATTTATTATGATGCGAGTAATTGATTAGGCTGAGATATCAGAAAATAATATGACTCGCTACCTTTTAGGTTGCCATTGTCACCTTATAATATCTTTTGTGGTTGAGGGAAGAAAAGCGAGTCAACTGATCCTTGTAGGCAGCAGGGTTTGGATAGACCAGTTTCTCCATGAGTGTTAGTATCAGCTTAGTTTTGTTTCTCACACCCTACAACAAAATCAAACTATCAGTAATGAAGATTGCTTCAGCCATCATTTGCACTAAGCCATCAGATCACAAAATATTTACCTGGTGAGACAACACAATGTCTACAACCTTCTGGAGATCTTTACTATGTTGTTGGCGCAAGCGTTCAATCACATCAGACTACAAAATATGACGGTTGAAAATAATAAATAAGCCATAGCCATATGCAAACTATTTGCTACTTTTTTTACACCTAAAATCATTTGCTACTTAATTACTGATAGATTCTGATGCAAATTAATATGTGCATAAACATTAGTTGATAATATTCTCGTAAATAAAAGTGAAAAAGGATATCCTTTTAAAACAATGATATCTAGTAGATCTCAGTTTTGGAATGTCAGATAACCTGAATGCCATCACTGAATAGTTCCTCAACCGAGAGATACTCCTCGAAAAGGGACTTCACTATAAAGTGTGCATGGCTTTCTCTACCACCCTCATATGACTTCAGTAGACTCATAAGAGGCTCAACAAGCCTCTCACTTGTAGCAATTTCCTTCTCAGAACCATGTGCAAGATTTTCCTACAACAAAACATGTTACAAAGAACGGTAGAAGTTCTAAGACAAGGATACCATAAAAGAAACCTAATACTGACCTCGATTATCTCTTTTAGCATCTTGGCAGGGAAATCCTTGTTCTTTCCATGCTCAACATTTAACTTATATTCACTGTATTTACCCTCCAACTGGATGCATAAAAAGTAGAAACCGTTGAGGTAGAAAACACACAAAAATATATGAAGATCAATAAACAAGAACTGGATTAAAATCAAATCAGAACTTCTGAGGTACAGTGCAAATTGATGAGATGAAGTACCAAGTGTTCCGAGCTAAGAAGAATTAAAATGAAATATTTCGAGTTTTGATTACATTATTAGGAAAATTCAATTTTAAAAGTTACACAATAAGCTACAGCAAACTACCGGTGGATGGACAATGTAAAATGAAAAATTAACAAGATAGACTGCCATGATGCTTAATTGCTTATGCAAAGTGATACAACCCTTCTATATCATCAATAAGAAATTCACGTGGCAGACTGAAATCTATCCAGACGCTACATATCACATCTATTATCACATACCTCACTCTTAAGAAGCCTTGGAAGTCTAGTTGCTAAAACAGACATAAGTTCTTCCCATTGTAGGAAAGGAAGCTCAGGAGCATCTAGACAGGATACCAGATCTTGTACAACCTGAAAAGAAAACCAAGTATAATAAAAAAAGTAATCAAATGCTGAACAGGTATGATCGGAAAAAATCAAACCAAAAGATAAATTGCTGAAAGAGGGGAAAATAGCACAAGGATAAAAACAATCTGTAAAGTAAGTACTGGGCATGATGAACATAGGAGAAAGAGCACCCAAATCAAGATTTTCCCAAGACAGGCATAATAAACTTCCATAGGTTACAAACAGTTTTGTAGCGGAAGGGAACCAACGCCAAGGAGGAATTAGGGATAATCCAGAATTCATAACATACAAAAAAAAAAGGTGTTTCAAAAGAACAAGAAACACAAGACAAAAAACCAGAAATATAGTTACTGCAAGGTTCTTGATGCTTACTTTGTTGATCGGGTGATCATATCCTGAAAGGACCATCCGAGCAGCATTCAAGCTTGTGGCACATCTTTTGTGAACTTGGCCAGAAGCAGCTATAGGACGGCTCATTTCTGGGAAAAATCCGCTAAATGGCTCAGCTCTCTTCACAGCAGAAGGGTCATCAAGATCAAGTCTTGCTATAAGATCACCAGCCTAGACAAAATATATTAAGTTCAGATACTTTACGTGCTATTGTTATGTACAGCAGAAGCAATGGAAACGTTGTGATGTAACCTGCATAGGCTGGCCCTCGGACAACAAAACATTAATGACACCAGCAGCAGGCGACAAGAGGGGCATGCACATCTTCATAACCTCAACTTCCGCATATGGTACATCAGCTTCAACATGAGCACCATCGGCAACCAAGAAACGAAGAAGTTTGCAGGGTGTCTCAGCTAATAACCTTGAAGGATCGTGATCATTCTGCAAGAACGATGTGTCACTTATTTACACGAGGATACAATGTAGCATGATCAAGAATCATGAAGTATTAATGGTTTCCTTTTTTATCACCAAAAAAATGATGCGGTAACATGATAAACTAGAAGGTTCATGACATAGTTTATTACAGCTTGATTATAATAAATTCGTGATTGTCATAATTACAAAACATCGTCGTCGGTAGTAACTCCAATTAAGAAACAGAAGTAGCAATATAAAAACTGGAGCCCTATTAAGTTTATTACAGCTATGTAACTTGTCTTAACTTCACAAGTAATGCGGTTGATAATGCTTCTCATTATGACCTGGTTTGTTTTGTAGACATGCTTAGGCAGTCACATTTACCACAATAACTTGTTGCGACATCAATTAGTCCGTAACAATGATTTAATTGTGGTTTCTTATGGCACATGACTACAAATAAACATCGTAATTCAGTTTCTTTAAATGAAGTGGAAAGAAATGAATGCTAATGAAGTGAATGACGTAAAAAAGGCAAAAGTATGGCTGGAAAATATCAAATCAAACACCAAGATTAGTAAGAAAGAAAGGAACAAACAGACAATTATTACCTGTAACAAGCATGTCTTTCCATCAATAAGAAGCCGTGTACCACCGGCCTCTTCTTCAGCATAAATTACATGACTGTTTCCATCCAACTGCAAACATTACAACTACAGAATCAGAACTCTTTCACCAGTACTTCACAACATTATATATCATAGTTATGGGCAGGTATAAAAACAAGACAAAATCACCTGCATTAAAAGTCCACCATCACATAATGTTTGGACATTTGCTTCAATAACTGATCCATTCATTCGCAACCTATAGCTACCCTGTCCGCTCCTTATAGTTTCAATCTGTGACATGGTGTACATGAGCATCAATGATAGCTGTTACTTCATTACAACGACTGATTTTTTTAAAGGAATGCAAGACTTACTGTATATTTGCTTTCCTCTATATTCAGAGAAACAGTTGAATGGACAAGGGATATATGCTGCACAAAAGAAATCGGTCAACATTCAACAAAGCAAGCAATATCCGGAGTTTAAGCCCATTAAAACACTACCTTTGGTGGAATCTGACCCTTGACGAGATAGCTAACATATTCAGAAACAGTTTCTGTGTTGCTCGTTATTGTTTTCTGCAGCACAAAACAGTAATTTGCATTAAACAACTAACTGTGTTTTCGCAATTGGTTTGGCAAAAGCTGCAGTAAGAGGAGCATAGATTCTTACATATAGAGCTCCTCCAACCACTGAAATATACCAGGGAGGCCTCTCAGCTTGGACTCGCATTGCTATTCTGTTATCCAGCCAGCCAGTATGAATCCTGTTTTCTTTGAAGTCTGATGCCTGATTTAAAGATACAGAAAATCAAGGCATGGGATTACTTTAAAGGAATGCCAGATGTAAAATGGTTGTATTGCATCAAAAGCAGGGATTCAGTATACAGGTGTTATTTCTTACATTCAAGAGATCAACTGTGTAATCAACATTTGAATGAATTTCTCCACGAATTTGAATCTCTTTTAGCGCAAGAGACATGTTGGTTATTGCTGCTGCTCTAGACACTCCGTACGCAAAAACATGTCCTGTAATGAAAAGAGTAACCTTCCAAACGTAAGGACCAATATAAATAGCAAAGAGGAATATTCACAGGGTCAAATTTTGCATACCAAACTGAGAATCAGCAAATTCATGAATGCCTCCACCAGACTGAAAACAGATAAAAGGGGGGAAGACAATGTGTTTGATTTGGTTAATACATAGTCAAAGCCCAAATGAAGAAACTAGTTCGGAAAAAAGATGCAGCCCAATTTTCTGCACAACTTAACAATATAACAGTGCAACAGAGCCATGAACAGCTTACCTTAACAGAGAAATAGGCCCAAACATTTGGCTTGCTTTTAAAACTGATCTCCTGAATTATAAGAAAATCAAGATCCAGTCAGGTTACAAATCTAATGTGCATGAACCATAGACGTCATCAGAAAATCTCACCTTTACTTTTCCACCGGTAGGCTTGAATCCATCATCTGGATCCTCACTGGTTATCCTAACTGCTACACAATGACCCTTCGGCCATTGAGAATCAACTTCATCAAAGTTAAATGGAGTAGCAAGAGCTGCTGTTTTCGGCCAAATGTCATAGCCTCCTCCATTGTCCATTCCATAGAAACGTCTGATCTCTGTATAAGGAGAAAGTTAGGCACAGAAATAACACGGGTAGTAACTAAAAAACTTACAATAATATAATTATTACCTGGAACCTGCCAAAGCGGTATACCCATTCCAACTGCAACTTGAGCTGCAGGCAAGTTTACTTCAGCTATCCACTCAGTGACTGGATGCTCAACCTGAATGTATGCCACTTAACAATGTAAACGACTGCCAACAAAAAGTAAATCCTGAGGAATGTTCAAAAGAACATACCTGCAATCGTGGATTAAGCTCCAGAAAGTAGTATTCACCAGTCTCCATGCTGTAGAGATATTCAACAGTAGCAGCACCAACATAACCCACAGCCTTAGCAAGCCTCCTTGCTGCTTGCTCTAACTCTTTCACTGTCTCACGAGGAGCAACAGTAACTGGTCCTTCCTCAATAATCTGTTATAAACAAAAAATGGACGCAATCAATCCTTTTGATCAACACTACAGATATGAATTAGAACATGTAATACAAGTGATGTTTTCAGATCTGGACCAGCGTACCTTTTGGTGTCGCCGTTGCACACTGCAATCACGACTGTGAAGTGCAGCTACATTGCCATATTGATCACAAAGCAACTGAACTTCAAGATGTCGACTCTACAAAAGAAAAAAGGGGAGGATTAGAACATAATATACCATATGAGCACAGGTTCAAGAATACATTTCTAGCCTGCAAGGAAGAACAGATGAAGCTTCCAGGCATATAATATAGTACAACTGGAACAACGTGCTTGGAAAAATGCAACTTCCAGAGAAGTCTAACCTGAGATGCAAGTCGCATGATAAATATTGGGGAGCCAGGAACTTCACCTTGCACTTGCTTAAACAGTGCTCTGACATCATCGTCATTATTAACCTGCAACAGATATTGAGTTAATATGTTAAAAAGGTTAGAGCTAACTCTGGGCATAAAATATCACACAGCCCACTCAATCTTTTGAATATAGTCCAATCAAATGAATGATGTACCTTTCTGATCCCTTTACCACCACCACCCCATGAAGCTTTAATCATGGCGGGATAACCAATCATCTGACAACTTGCAAGTGCTTCCTCTGTAGTACTAACACAAGCTTTCCTATACATCTCCTCGGGTATCGAGTCCAAACAAACTTCTAATGGAATTTCCACCTATAATACCATGTCTTTCAGTTATAAAAACGTGTCCAGTGCAAAGATCAGACGGTGAGTTATCAGAGAATATGAGATTCACCTGTGATCCACTCCAAGGAAGAGTTGGAACCCCTGCTGCTTGAGCAATGAGAGCTGAACCAACCTTGTCACCTAGTGCGTTCATTGATGATGACGGTGGCCCAAGAAAAACAATTCCGTTTGCAGTTAGAGCATCTGGAAGTTCAGGATTCTCAGATGCATGGCCCCAACCAGGCCAAACAGCAGAAACACCGGTTCTCACTGCAATCTGCAACAGCAAAACTGTCATGTCATGCTAAATGAACAACTTGTGCATTGCTTGCACATCAACGGAAGAGCAATACTAACCTCCACTATGAGTTGGACATTTGCATAGTTGTTATTGTTTGTCCCACCGGGTACTTCAACAAACTGATCAGCAATTCTAATGTGCTCTGCATTTATCCTCATGTCTTCTGGAGTAGCCATAGCTATCAACTGAATTGCCTTCTCTGACCCAAATGTTTCATTAGCCCATGTTCGGACACTCCGCATGAACTTAGCTGCTGCCATTCCATTGTTGGCAACTAATACACTGTGAATTGGTGTTTTTCCGCCCAATGCCATACAAAATTCGACAACCTTAGACAGGGAAGCATGCCTCCCATTATGTGCTTCATTCAGTATCCCATTCATTTGGTAGGATCCCCTGGGGTCTTCGGACCCACTAGAAAAGAAAGAACAAAATCATTACAGTGCTGACCATAACAATATAACATAACAAATACTTGGCTAGTATAAATCAAAAACTTCAAATGAGCTTTCATCCGTCATGTGGGTCCGGATTTCAGATGGTACTTAAATTGTTATTTTAAAAATTATAGGCAAAAGAATTTCCAAAAGTGTTTTGTAAGTGCCCAAAAATACTACATACAGTGCAACAGTGATGTGCCTAAGCAAATGCAGTGTATAGCAACTATAATGTAGTTCAGTAAAAAAATCTATAAAAATATCAGCATATGCGAATAATAAAATCAGCATAATCTAGAATAATTCTAAATTGAACCATACATTTTTTTTCCTTTTTAAAGAGAGCTAGGCTAATTTTAAAATGCTCGAGTACTTACTGTGAAATATCCACTTCCGGAGCAGATGTGCCCTCCTTCGGGAGGTCGATGATGCCGGCAAGACCTACATCCAGATAAGCATTAGAAACTGAGCAAGTTTACATAATAGCTAAGAAGAAGCACTGGTGCCAAATTTACGAATGTTATTGTTCTTCATGCTAGTAAATTACCAGAAAAGGTCACTAGTGATCTAAACGCTCTTATATTTCTTTACGGAGGGAGTATTATATAAGGAAAATGTTTCAGTCATGCATAATTAAAATGCTGCTTACATGTATTCTTGCACTTTCATGTTCCTTTCCCTTACAAAACATCATTTTGAATATTAAACATCCTTCCAATTAAAACCATTTAATCAAGAAATATTGGGTACTCATTATAGGAAAGTACTATTATATCACATAAAAAATAGGTAAATATTGCTGCAGTCATTTGCATCTTTAACAAGGTCAATAACCACCATTCGGTGATCTAGCATTGAGATATCTTACACTAAAACCAACATGCTCTCAGACAATAAAAGTATCTACACAAGTTTGAGGATGACAACAAAATGTAGCTTGTAGAAAGGAAATGGTTTTCAGGTTACCTTGGCGAATAGACTGGTTAGGGTCTGACACGCCTCCATCGCCTCCATCCCTTAATGACTGAACACGACGACCTTTCTTCTTCGAGGTTCTAGAAGGGGCAGATGGTTGGAATGCAGCACCGGCTGAATTTACCGGGCGAATAGTGGATAGCGATGGTGTTGTGGAGGCATTGAATCCGACAATGGGCAGATGTGTGGATCCCATCGTCCTCCCTTTGGGCAAACAGCAGATGCAGTGTTCTTCAAAGAGACAGTGCCATCAAAGGTGTGTAAACCCCGGGTTTTGGAACCTGACAGATGCATGTGAATACAAAGTATTAGTTCACAGAGACAAAACACAAGAACTTTATGGGCTGTTTCACGACCTCCTCGATAAGTTTGAACATCTAAGATGCTCTTGACCAAAACAGATAACGTGTGTGATTACTCCTATGAGGCAGCTACGTACAAAAGGTACAGGGCAAATGTTTCTAAGCTTTCACAACTAATACATGCAGCCAAAATGAAAAGATGGCAGGCAAAGTAATACAGTAGCTAGATCAACAGGTGAGAGAGAGAGACAGACAGACAGACAGACGGCAACTACCATTCCCAGCGCAATACTACCGCTCACAGTGCAGTATGACAGAAGGTATCATCAACACATGACTCCCTCACCCAAAGAAGTGGAGATTGAACAGCAGAAAAGGCATGCATACGACGGCAAACTGGCTACAACACTGGACCGCTACCCCTGTATCACCGTGCCGTGGTGCAACCAGCCTGGGTCAGCTTGCGCTTAGCATGAGCATGTGCCCATGGAAGCACAGCTACCCAACCTATAAGAATTCCAATGCCAGACACGCACAGGGCACCTCTAACGAGCCACGCCAGCCACAATCACTGATAATCCGCTACTGTGCGCGCAGCACGCGAGCCACATTCCATAATTACTCCCTACATCAGCACTTGCGAACACTAAGCATGCCAACGCAAGCTCCGACGAACCAAATCCCCAGCTCCTCCCAGTTCGAAACCCCTACTACTACAACCCTTAAACCCTCTCCGCCACCCGCGAACTAGGCAGCCACGCGGACGCGCCACCCCGACGCCCCTAGCCCGGCCAGAATGGGAAGCAGCAGACAAGAGCGGCGGAGGGCGGCTGGGCTCACCTCCGGGAGCGGAGGCGGATCGGGCGGTGGATCTGGCCTGGCCTGACCTGGGGAAGCGAC